>JAGKTI010012882.1:12288-23897 GCA_018397915.1 Birgus latro
TGTGTGTGTGTGTGTGTTTGTTTCTAGTCTCTCTCCCCCCCTCTACAACCTCTCTTTTTTTTGTGATCTTTTTTGTGTGTGTGTGTGTGTGTGTGTGTGTGTGTTTGTGTGTGTGTGTGTGTGTGTGTGTATTTACCTATTTGTAGTATACAGGAATTAAGCTAAGCTCGTGTTGTCCTGTCTCCATATCTACATTCATCTAATCTAGTTTTAAATACATGAATGTTTTTCGTCTGCACCACCTCTTCGTCTAAGTCATTCCAAATACTTATGCTTCTGTTCGGGAAACTGAACCTTTGGAGATCATTAAGACATCTACTTTTCCTCAACTTGAAGCCATGACCTTTTGTTCTTCCATCATCCAACACAAAAAGATCCTCTCTATCAACCCTTTCCAATTCTCTTACATTTCTAAATATCGTGATCAAGTCACCTCTTTCCCTTCTCTTGCGCAGTGTTGGTAACTTCAGTTTTTCCAATCTCTCCTCGTAGATGAGTTCCCTTAAACACGGTATCATCTTCGTTGCCATCCGTTGAACCCTCTCTAGTTTATCAATATGCTTCTTCAAATGAGGTGACCATAACACAGCCACATACTCTAGTCTTGGTCTTATCATGGTCACTATCAACTCCCTCAACATTTCCTCATCCATATAATTAAAAGCCACTCTCATGTTGGTCAGTAATCTATAAGTTCCCCCAATGATTTTGTTTATGTACTTTTCTGGTGACAAGTCATCCCAAATAATCACTCCCAAGTCTTTCTCATCCTTTTTTTTACTAATTATCTCACTCTCCATCTTATATGTCCAGTGTCGTCTTCTTTCACTTATTCCCATTTCCAATACATGACATTTCTTGGCATTAAAGTCCATTATCCAAGTCTGGCTCCAGCTGTGTAGTTTGTCCAAGTCCTCTTGCAGTTCTTTATAACTATCAATACATTTAATATGTTTCATAATTTTAGCATCATCTGCAAACATACTCATGTAACTATTCAAACCCTCTGCCAAATCATTTATATATATCAGAAACATTATTGGGGCCAGGACAGAGCCCTGGGGTACTCCACTGGTCACATTTCTCCATTGTGAAACCTTGTCTCTTAATAATGTTCTCATCTGCCTTCCTATCAAATAATCTCCCATCCACTTTCATAGTTTCCCATGCACCCCTCCAAAGGTCCTCAACTTCCACAATGGTCTCCTATAGGGCACCCTGTCAAATGCTTTCTTAAGATCCACAGACACAGTCTGCCCATCCCTCTCTTTCCTGTACGACATCTATTACCCTACTGTAGAAAATTAGTAGGTTAGTAACACATGATCTTCCTTCCCTAAAACCAAACTGTCTTGGTGTTATCACTTCATTTTCTAATAAATGCTTTATCCATCTTTTTCTAATAATTTTCTCATAGATTTTACAAACAATACTAGTAAGTGACACAGGTCTATAATTAAGTGGATCCTCCCTATCTCCTTCCTTAAAGATTGGCACAATACTTGCTCTTTTCCAATCTTTAGGTAACTGTCCATTTTCAAGCGATGTCTTGATGATGACATAAACTGGCCACACTAACTGGTCGGCACATTCCTTCAGGATCCATCCAGCCACACCAACTGGTCCCATTGCTTTTCTCACATCCAAATCCTTCATCAGCTGTAGCAACTCATTCATGTCAACTGTAATTTCGGCCATTCTCGTCAGCCTGGGTTCCATTTCAGGCTCCCTAAATTCGTCTTCCAATACATAAACTGACTGCAGCTTGCTGTTCATTATTTCACACAAGTCTTCCTCTCTTTCGTATGTTTCATCTCCATTCCTCAGTCATATTATACTGTCCTTAACTTTCATTTGCCATTTACAGACCTATAAAATAGTTTCGGCTCTTTTTTACAGTTAGATACAATATCTTTTTCGTATTTCCTTTCCTCTTCTCTCCGCACCCTTACATATTCATTTCTTACCTGCTTGTACTCCTCCCAAGCCCTTTCACTATACCTTCTTCTCACTTTATTCCATGCTTTTTTTCTTGCCTCTTGTGCCATCCTACATCTGTTGTTAAACCATTCTTTCCTCCTTTCCATAGCTGCAGAAAATTTTGGGACATACTTAGTAACTCCTGTTTTATATACTTCTGTCAAAAACTCATATTTCTCATCAACATTTGTGATCATATTCATTTTACTCCATTCTACATTTTGGGAAAAGTTCCTCAGGGAAGCAACATCTGCCTTCCCATAACTGTATCTATTTTCTCTGTGTTTTTCATCTCTTTCTCCTTCCCTTACTCCTACCATGTCCATCTCAATTACCATTGGTAGGTCATGTTCCTCACATCATTTGGGTCCTTTGTGAATACTAGGTCGCGCCTGGATGGTTCGTCGTCACCCCTAATTCTTGTGTTTTCTTTGATCAATTGGGTTAACATGTTTTCCATCACCAATTGCATTAATTTATTTCCCCATGATTCCTCATTGTTCCCAGCATCCATACTTTCCCAATCAACTTCTCTACAGTTAAAATCTCCCATTAATATCATTCTATTTCTTCGTTCAATAAACATTTTTATCCAAATAATGGATTCTCTTATTAACTGTTCATAATCTTCCTTCGTCCATGCCCTAGTTTGGGGGGGCATATAAAATACTATTGCATCTATTTTTCTCAATAACTGCCCTCTATTTCAATTCCCAAAAGTCCAGCCATGGTATTTTCAATTACTATATTCTTTGCTCTTAGGTCATTACGGGTTAATATCACTATACCTCCCCCAAACTTACCTTCTCTGTCCTTCCTCCAAATTTTATAATTGGTCCATCCAAATAATTTTGTATCGACATCTCGGGGCAATTTAGTCTCTACCAAGCAAATAATTTCAGGTTTATTTTCATTTAAATAATCTTCAGTTTCCCCTTTCTTAGATATTAACCCATCTACATTACTGTACATGATACTCAGATTTGCTGCACTGTTTTTATCTTTACTCATTCTTCTCTTTTTCATATTCATATCCGTCCCGTTTGTTTCCTTCATATCTACTTCTTCACATACCACTTCCTTGTGTGTGTATTTACCTAATTGTATTTACCTAATTGTGATATACAGGAAATGAGCTACGCTCGTGAGGTCCCGTCTCTGTTTCTCAATAAGTCAAATTTTGCCTTAAACACATTTAAGTTTTTAGACTGGACGATCTCTTTGTCCAGGCTATTCCACAGGTCTATACATCTATACAGAAAACTATATTTCTTGATGTCCTTTGAGCAGCTTGGCTTCTTTAGTTTCATTCCGTGTCCTCTTGTTGCTCTCTCAT
Source organism: Birgus latro (assembly GCA_018397915.1). Taxonomy (NCBI): domain Eukaryota; kingdom Metazoa; phylum Arthropoda; class Malacostraca; order Decapoda; family Coenobitidae; genus Birgus; species Birgus latro. The sequence goes on from JAGKTI010012882.1 coordinate 15,605, forward strand.
CCCACATAAACAGATTTTCTCTGTCAATTTTATCTACTCCTATCATGGTCCTGAACACTGCAATCATGTCACCCCTCTTTCTCCTTTCCTCTAAGGAGGGCAAATCCAGCCTTTCCAGCCTCTCTCTGTATGGCAAATCTGCCAGACTAGGGACCATCTTGCTTGCTGTTCTTTGTATTCTCTCAATCTTGGTTATATCTTTCTTTTTGTGTGGGGACCACACTACTGCTGCATATTCTAACCTGGGCCGGATCATGGCCACTATTAATTTTTTCATCATCTCTTCATCCATGTAATGAAATGCCACTCTTATATTGGTCAAGAGTTTATATGTCTCTCTCACTATCTTATTTATGTGCTTTTCAGGTGACAAACTATCCTGGACCAGCACTCCCAAATCTTTCTCTTCTCTCGCTTTTCTAATTGGTTCATTACCCATCAAATAATTCAATGATGGCCTCTTGGTACTTTTACCCATTTCCAATATTTTACATTTTTTTGCGTTGAATTTCATTTCCCACATCCGGCTCCAATCATATATCCTATCCAGATCCTCCTGTAGCATTTTACAGTCCTCTTCAACCTCTACCTTTCTCAAGATCTTTGCATCATCAGCAAACAGGCTTGCATAGCTGTTCACTCCATCTACCATATCATTTACATAAATCAAGAACATTACTGGTGCCAACACCGAGCCCTGTGGGACAACACTTGTTACTTCCCTCCATCCAGATGTCCTGTCCTTTATTACTGTCCTCATTTGTCTGTCACTCAAAAAGTCTCTCATCCATTCCAGGAGGCTTCCATTCAGTCCTCCTATATGCTCTAATTTCCATAATAGTCTCTTGTGGGGTACTTTGTCGAAGGCCTTCTCCAGATCTAAGTACACACAATCCACCCAACCGTCTCTCTCCTGTAGCACGTCAATCGCCCTTGAGTAGAAGCTCAACAAGTTGGAAACACATGACATTCCACTTCTGAATCCAAACTGACTTTCAGTCAAAATATTCATCTCTTCCAGATATTCTATCCATCTATCTTTCAGGATTCTCTCACACAATTTCACAACCATGCTGGTTAGGGACACTGGTCAATAATTCAGGGGTTCTTCCTTGTTTCCTCCCTTATAGATTGGCACCACATTTGCCCTCTTCCATTCCCGAGGCACTTTTCCCTCTTCCAAGGAGCACACAATTAAATTGCGAATCTTATCTGCCAGTTGTTCTCTGCATTCCTTCAGTACCCAATTAGAGATTCCATCCAGTCCTGGGGCCTTCCTTACATCTTGAGCTCCCAGTAATTTATACACTTCCTGCACTTCCACTTTTATATCTTTTATCACTACATTTCTAATCACTCCCTCTCCTTCCACAAACTCCCTTTCCTTAGTGAAAACCGATTGGAAACATTTGTTCATTACTTCAGCTTGCATTACTGCATCCTTGCAGACCTCTCCTTCTACTTTCAGTTTGGTGATTCCTTCCCTTTGCTTCAATTTGCCATTAACAAATCTATAAAACAGTTTGGGTTCATCCTTACATTTGTCAATTATACCTTTTTCAAAGTTCCTTTCTTCCTCTCTACGTATTCTTGCATATTCATTTCTAGTTCTTTTATATTCTTCCTTTGTTCTGATATTACCTTTCTTTCTCCATTTGTTCCATGCCATGTCCCTCTCTTTTTTCGCTATTATACACCTTCTATTAAACCACATCTTTTTCCTGTTTTCTTTCCCACTTACTCTTGGCACATATTTTTCCACTCCCAAATTGTAGAGGTCTAAAAAGATATCCCACTTCCTCTGTATCTCTCTTGTTTCCCTGAATTTCTCCAGTCCGCATTTTCAAAAAATTTTCTCAATTTTGCAAAGTTTGTTTTCCCAAAGTTGTATCTTCCTTGCCTATAAAGCTCATCTCTTGGCACCACGTTCCCTATTATCATCTGGAAATCAATGACCACATGATCACTTTTTCCTATATGACACAGATAATTTAATGATTCAATTACATCAGGTTCTTTCGATAGTAGCAAATCTAATCTTGCTGGTGTGTCATCACCTCTGAATCGTGTCTCTTCTTTAACCCACTGTGTCATTACATTATTCATTGCTATATTTAACAATAAAGTGCCCCACGAATCTTCGCTGCCCCCCAAGTCCCATTCCTCCCAGTTCACCTCTTTACAATTAAAGTCACCCATTAGGATTATATTGTTGCTTTTCTCAATCACTTTCTGTAGATAACTAACCATGTCTGACAACATCTCCTGGTATTCATCGTCATTCCATGCTCTTGTCTTAGGGGGAACATATACCACTGCCATATCTCTCTTACCACTCTCCCCAGTTTCTAATTTCAAGTTTATGGCTTCGGCCCTGCCCTCTGCCATTTCCACAGTATCTACGTTTATACTGTCCTTCACTGCTATCATCACTCCTCCTCCCATTTTTTCTTTTCTGTCTCTTCTCCACAATTTGTATTTCCCACCTCCCAAATGAATATCAATATCTTCTTTCAATTTAGTCTCTACAAAGCACATAACATCAGGTTCGTGTGCCCTCAAAAAATTATTGATTTCTAATCTCACCGATATTAGTCCATCAATGTTTGTGTACGCCACTTTCAAACTTTTTTCATCATTTTTTATACTCTCGTCTCTCCTTCCTTCCGTCGGTACCACTTTCTCAATTTCTGGTCCATAACTCTCCAACAGAACTCTGTCTTCTCTTTCTCCGTTCATTGTTCGTTTTTTATCTTTGCTTCCTTTACTAACTCCTTTAATTTAGCTCTTTCCTCTTCATTTGCATCTCTCCTAATCCAAACATTTTTAAACCCCTCTTTCTCTGACAATTTCCACGTTCTACTTATGATTTCATTCACTATTACTTGGGACTTAAACTTTACTTTCAAGGGCCTTGCCCCACCATCCTCGTACTTTCCTAACCTAAACACTTCTTCAATCTCTTCTTGGGCTTCATTGTTTCCTTCCATAACCACTGATATTATTTCTTTAGCCTTGCTCAGTTCCTCTCTCTCTCTTTCAGATCTTACTGTCATTTGTTTTTCTTTTATTCCTGAAATTATCACACATTTTTTCTTGTCTGCTACATCCCTAACCAAAGATTCTCTACTTCTTAGTACTCTAACTACTTCCTTCTCCACTTTTTCCTTACTTTGTTGTTGTATGATTTCCTTCAAATTTACATTTCCTTCCTCCTGTATTTTCTTCCACCCCTTATGTTGCTCCTTGATTTCCTGAATATGCTCATCTTGCCTCCTCGATTTTGATTCATATTCATCTAGTTTACTTTTTATTCTGTCCCTTTCTTCTTCCAACCTCATATTCTCCCTCTTCAGCTGTTTTATTTCATTTGATGCGGATTCAACATTCGCCTTTAATTCTGTAACTTCTTTTTCTTGTTCCTCACTACGTGTGCTAACTTTTTCCAGCCTATTCTGTAGGACTTTGATCTCTCTCTCTTGCTCTATGGTCCGTTCCTGCAGCTGCTTAATTACTTCCCATACCTTTTTTAACTCCTGGACATTCCTCTCCGCCGTTTTCTCTACTCCTGCTATTCTTGTTTCTTGCAGCTTATCACTTCCTTTGCCTACATTTAGCTCGGAGAAGCCCACAAATTCCCCCTCGTCAGTTGTAAACAATCTTCCGTCTCTCTCCGCCATGATACAACCATATGGAAACTTTCTCTTTCACTTTGTCTTGTATTTTTAGGGCCGAAACTTGCGTTTTTTAAAAATTAATATCCAACGGGACCACCACTCACGCATTCAACCACGTGTGTGTGTGTGTGTGTGTGTGTATTTACCTATTTGTAGTATACAGGAATTGAGCTAAGCTCGTGCTGTCCCGTCTCCATATCTACATTCATCTAATCTAGTTTTAAATACATGAATGTTTTTCGCCTGCACCACCTCTTCGTCTAAGTCATTCCAAATACTTATGCTTCTGTTCAGGAAACTGAACCTTTTGTGTGTGTGTGTGTGTGTGTGTGTGTGTGTGTGTAATCAGAAAAAGTTTTTTGGGAAAAAAAAGTGCATGAAATATTTGTGGAAATATGGTGGACTAGGTCAAGTTATGGAAATTTTNAACGGGACCACCACTCACGCATTCAACCACGTGTGTGTGTGTGTGTGTGTGTGTATTTACCTATTTGTAGTATACAGGAATTGAGCTAAGCTCGTGCTGTCCCGTCTCCATATCTACATTCATCTAATCTAGTTTTAAATACATGAATGTTTTTCGCCTGCACCACCTCTTCGTCTAAGTCATTCCAAATACTTATGCTTCTGTTCAGGAAACTGAACCTTTTGTGTGTGTGTGTGTGTGTGTGTGTGTGTGTAATCAGAAAAAGTTTTTTGGGAAAAAAAAGTGCATGAAATATTTGTGGAAATATGGTGGACTAGGTCAAGTTATGGAAATTTTGGTTAGATTTGGATAAATCAGCACTGGTCAGGGTAATTTTGTCCCCAAAATAGCATTCTGTGATGGCACTCGACTGTCTTGGCACACCACAAGATGGCATCCGTCTCTTTGGCACTGTCGGGGATTGTCAAGATCTTTAACCATTGTGGTAATTGCTTACCACCATACAAATAATCAGAAACCTGTGGAAAACAAACTTGGTGCAGCTTAAAATGAACTGTACACTGACCTCAACAAATCTACAGTTAAGGGTAAGGCAAGTGGCTGATCGAGGGTTCAATGATGTAGGTGTACCAAGTACAGTAACAAATTAAATATCCTCTCTTATTGTGCCCTTTCCATCACCTTCTATTAACCCCTGCGGTTAAGGTGGCAAGAGTGATACCCCTGCTGTGGCAATTCACATGAAAGTTATCCATTTTCAATGCAATAATATTCATATTATAACAGAGGATAAAAAAATAAATAAATAAAATAAGCACAAGAAAGCATTTCTTCTTATTTACGAGCACATAAGAGAATGTTTAGGTGCTCCTACAATGCTGTAGAGAGAAGTGGAAGCAATGCCATTTTCGGTGTTGTTTTGCATCGCTGTACCACCAACCATCACCAACAACACCATTCACCACATCTCATTTCCCAACCACGCATCATTATACACATCACTTTCTTTGCATTATCTTGAATGGTTGACTTAGCACTTCAAAATCATTATTTTGCAAATATTATAAAATAAAATAGTGTGATACTAAACAGTGAAAAACTACTCAGTAATAGTAAACAGTGGTAGGTGGTGGCAACCATCATCCACTCACTTGATGTAGTGCTGCCTACTTCTCCCTTAGCCTTTATCATTCTTTTTCTGTGCCTGCCCTCCTTTCTTCCTATTTTTCCTATATTTCCTGTCACTTCTTACTGCTTTTCTTTCCTTTACAGGTGGCATTACATTGAGTGACAAGCCAAATGATGGTTTCCTGTAAGCCAAGAAACCATTTACAACGCTGGGTGGTAACCATATAACCAAACCATGCGTGCTCCCTACATGTCAACAAGTGGGTTGGTGGAGGGTTAGTGCCCCTCCCCGTAAAATAAATAACTCAAAGTCAAATGGCCACCCCTTACGGGATTATGATGTCTGGCAATAGATAGATAGATAATAGTAAATAATGCTAAACTCAATGAAATATATTTACATAGCCTACACTACACACTTTCATCTTCCTTATATTTTAGTCACTTACACTTACTCTCTGTCACTTATTTGTATTTGTTCAATAACTTTTCTAGTGGGGTTAGAAGTTGACGAGTGTGTGAAAGTCACGGTGGTGTAACATAGGTGGGTTGGTGTCGCTTGGAGTGTGGTATGTTGGCTTGTTTTTTCAGAGGTTTTACAGTATGTTCCAAACTAGAATCAGTCACTAGTAGGTGCATACTTCCTTTTCTGTTGAATATGACCTCTTTTCTTGGTAACACCAAGGAAAGTTGAGAGCTGGGGCAAACACAATGGACCACCTGTAGCTACCATGACTTCATGAAGCAAACTGGGCTCACGTGGTTACGTAATGCTTGATGCAGAGTGGAGGATGCTAAAAAGATGACCTGGCAACCCCAAGCGTGGGTGGATGAATACACAATGTACTCGCGCCGAAACACAGGGCGCAACTTTTGAAATCAATTCGTGGAATTTAAACGGAATGTCACAGACTGTCAATCAATCCTTTTAAAAGAAATGTCGCAGCCATGGGGTTAACCTAACCATGCCTTTGTGTGTTTCTAATACTAACCATAACATTATGTACTGCTTTAGTGGGTCTAAACTGCCATAACAGAGAAAATCTGGGTTTAACCTTGGTGTGCCTGGAACAAATTATGATAAGTCCCATGGATCCTGTGTATTTGTTATTGCATACCATGTTCAGTTCCAATTACAGTATGCACAAAAACTAAGGGATCACTGGAGATGAGGGAGGGAGGGAGGGAGGGAGGGAGAGGTCAAAACAAAGTGCTGTAATGGAAATGAGTGAAAATAGTGATAAACTGTGAGAAATGGAATACAGTACAGTATAACACTTCTGCTAAAGTAGCATAATGGAAGATACAAAATATATATATATATATACATAATTATATATGATCTGTGGTACTGTAGTATGACAACAAACCTGCAGATGCAGTGGCTATGACTGGAGTACCACAATGTGAGATTGCCACATCCCAAACTCCATCCCGATGCCCTACATATTCCCGTACCATCCGACAGGATACAGAGTCATTCTTGAAACTTGAAACAATCTTTGATGTCTGAACACGTAACTTGTTGGCTGCCTTCACCTTCTGAGAGCTCTGACCACCAGCTGATAAGCAAAATATTAATGTGGACAATACATTCTCTTCTGGATTATAAGGAATGGTACAGTATACATTTCACTCAACAACATAAATATCTTTGTAACAATAATACATACAGCTGTATATGAAACATGTTGGCACATACCAGAAACTGTCCACAGAATTTACAGTAATCCCTCTAATATCCGGACGTCCAATAACCGACCATACTCACTAACCGGATATTCTGGGCTGCCCAACCCCCAAAATGCAAAAAAATCCAAAAAAAATCTATTAATTTTTTATTTTTGGGGACCGCATCAGTTTGAATTTCCCGCCCACGCCGATCGCGTATGTTTACACTCGTGGCGTCTGTCTGTCGGTCGCCATTACCCACTCTGTTACTGACTCATGAACACCTCCGACAATGGCGACGATATTGATTGCTTTTGTGGTGATACCCTACCTCCTACAGTGCTTGATACTGCTCTTCACCTTCTACATTATGTGTGTGATGATGGAATTTACTGTTATGTACAGTGCAGTGAAGTGATGTGATTCCAGTTATAAAAAAAAAAAAATGTTGTGTAAAGTGTTGGTGATAAGTGCTGGTGATTCTCAATTGGAAAGGTGTGTCAGGTGCAAGGTCTTCCTGTCAGAGTCTGAGATGATAGAGTGGGTTATTACATCAGAGGGCAGCTTCTTGTTCGTAAGTACCCTAACTTCATGCCTAACCTGTTTTCATCATGCTGTAAATGTGTTAAAAGATTACCAAAAATGTTAATCATAATTTCCTGCTTGCAATTTAATTTTCCCATGCATGGTTCTTAAGTTAAACAGCTAGAAAAAAGGTGGAAGATATGAATTTCATGTCCGGTCCTAACCTAACCTAACCTATGGTTACCATAAAGATTTTCATGCCTAACCTGTTTTCATGATGCTATTAATGTGTTAAGAAATTACCCTAAATGTTAATCATAGTTTCCTGCTTGCAATTTAATTTTTCCATGCATGGTTCTTAAGTAAAACAGCTAGAAAAAAGGTGGAAGATGTGAATTTCATGTCCAGTCCTAACCTAACCTAACCTATGGTTACCATAAAGATTTTCATGCCTAACCTGTTTTCATGATGCTGTTAATGTGTTAAGAAATTACCCTAAATGATAATCATAATTTCCTGCTTGCAATTTAATTTTCCCATGCATGGTTCTTAAGTAAAACAGCTAGAAAAAAGGCTGAAGCAGTTAATTTCATGTCCAGTCCTAACCTAATCTAACCTATGGTTACCATAAAGATTTTCATGCCTAACCTGTTTTCATGATGCTGTTAATGTGTTAAGAAATTACCCTATGTGTTAATCATAATTTCCTGCTTGCAATTTAATTTTTCCATGCATGGTTCTTAAGTAAAACAGCTAGAAAAAAGGTGGAAGATGTGAATTTCATGTCAGGTCCTAACCTAACCTATCCTATGGTTACAATAAAGATTTTCATGCCTAACCTGTTTTCATGATGCTGTTAATGTGT
>JAGKTI010012883.1:0-23896 GCA_018397915.1 Birgus latro
GCATTAAAAAGAAAAAAAAAAGTTGGGGGAGGGTAGCATAATGGCAGCGGACAGGGCGACATGGAGGCAATACGTTTGTGGCCACCCTGTACGGGATTGAGGCACCTGCCTGTATACTGTTTAGATATATAGACAAATAGCTTCTAACAGGGTCAGATATGCAGGCCTGAAAGTTGCGAGTATTTTACTCACCATGGCGAGTAAATAAATTACGTGGCGGCTAAAAATTATTTCTCACTCGCCAGTGGCGGGTTGAAGTTTTATATATAAAATTTTAATAAAATATGTTTCTTTAACCACTACTTCATATTAAGAAACAGCATGATAAAAATATATAAAAAAAATCATTATTAATAATCTGGCAACTCTATGAAAAACAGCTTGCCATCATAACAGTTGCTAGACGCTATCTCTCACTCGCTGTTGACATGATCAATGTTACCGTAGTCAGCTGACGAGGAGTAGCGTCGCTTGCTTCCAACATGAACCGTATGAAACCCTCGCCGTCAACGTCAATCTTGTCGCCTCCCCGAAAAAAGCATCACAGAGAACATTTCTTCCAAAATGGAAGAAAGAATTTACATGGCATTTGTATAATGAAAATGAAAACAAAATGAATTGTTCCATTGGCATGAAAAATCCAACTGCAGCCGGCAAAACGGATTTTGTTACTGGATCTCAGAATTTTAAAAAACAAAACATAGTGTGCCATGGCAAGAGCAGGAAGCATATTGAACTGCGTGATGCTGAATTAAATCCCCAAGGTCAAAGAAACATAGTCAAGGCATTCCAACGTCAGCAAAAGAAGGAAGAAGATAAGGATTCTGCAGATTTGAAGATGAAAATTACCACTGCATACATGCTGGCAAAGGAAGAACTTCCATTCACTAAATTTTTTTCCCATTATTGAACTACAAAAAAAAAAAAATAATAATAATAATGGTGTGCCCATCACAACCACTTATGCCAACCACGTGAAAGCTGTGGAACTGGTCCACACGATTGGGCAGACAATGAAAGATGAGGTTCATTATTTTAAACAATAAATAAATATGGAATTTGTATATGGTATACAAATTCCATGTTTATGTTTATACACAAGCATATCTGTTATTTACTTCCATCCTGGGCTACAGTAAATAACTTACAAGCTGTCAAATTATTTGTTAATTTTCCTCTGGCTAGTAAAAATTTTTCTTGGCAGGTATAAGTATTCGCCAGTGGCTGGTAAGATAAACTGTAGACTTTTAGGCCTGATATGTGTTTGTGCATTAACCATGTATGTTTGTTTCAGGGTACAAACACTGAAGCAGCTGACCAAAGATGATGACAACCCAGGACTCTCCACACCAGACAGGGGCAAAGGTGCGTATAAACCATTCATTTTAACAACAATACACCTTCCCTTTAATATACCTCAGTAAACCAGCTACCCTCTTTTGCAGCCACCATGACCATATGAAGTGTGGCTGCAGAGGAAGGATGTGTCGTCATATGACAGGTACAGTCAAGTCGCCTAAGGCGCGGCTAATTGGTTCTGGACCGCATCCGTGCCATTGAAAACCGTGTCATACAAGTAACTAAACCTATGGGAAAAATGGAATTTGGTTCTGGACGTTGGCCCAAAGTCCCCCTTTTCACTCCATTTTTCCCGCAGTCAGTCAGTGCATGTATTACACATTAAACAATAAATAATAAAGGGCTTTAAGGGCACAAAATACTGTACTTACCTGACTCTTGGCCCTCGTCATAGGTAGTGTTTATGTGCATGGTTCGTTTATTTGGGTCTGGCACCTTGCCGTGCCATAGAAGCACGCGCCACAAGCAACTTGACTGTGTAAGGAAAAGAGGAATAGAGCAAGAAGGGCTGTGCGTGATGCTAAAGTGGCAGCAGAAGAGAGGTGGAATTGGCGGTTGACTGAGAATTTTTAACAGAATAAGAAAATGTTTTGGAAGGAGGTGAAGAGGGTGCAAAGGGGAGAGTCTGGGATGGAAGAGCGAGTAGAAGCAGAGGATGGAAGGTTATTAATTGAGATGGATGCAGTAAAGAAGAGATGTGCAGAGTATTTTGAAAGATTGTTAAATGCAGAGGAGGAAAGGGAGGCTGAGATTGTGGCAGATGGAAGGTTGCAAGGAATAACTGTGTTGGGACTCGGGAGAACTGAATGATTCTTTGATCACGATGGAGGAAGTGCAGGAGGCAGTAAAGGAGATGAAAGCAGGGAAAGCTGCAGGTATGGATGGGTGTGCTGTGGAATACCTGAAAGGTGGTGGAGCGACTATTGTTGAGTGGTTAGTAAGATTGCTGAATTTGTGTTCACTCGCTTGATGTAGTGCTGCTCTCGGGTGTCTGCCCTTTCCTCTCATCCATCCTTCTTTCCTTCCATCCTCTTCTGTCTTTCTTTCCTTCATTCTTTCCTCATACTTCTGCCTACGGGTGACTTTACACTCCCTCTTCTGTCTTTCTTTCTTTCATTCTTTCCTCTTCCTTCTGCCTGTGGGTGGCTCTACTCTGAGTGACAAGCCAAATGGTTTCCTGTACTCCAGGAAACCATTTACTACGCTGGTTGGTAACCATATAACCAAATTTTGGCACCTGGTGGTTTAGTGGGTAAGTAAGGCGCTCCAATTGGATTGAACTGGTGAAGGTTTATATCCAAGGGGTGGTTGGGGTTTGTTGCTCATGTAATGCCACTCAGGGATGAGTGAGGCTGGTCACTCTTATCTTAGATGTCAGGACCAACTTGCCTAGCCCCAGGTTCCCACGCTCCTCATGGGACGACATAGAATTGGATGACGGATGGTGTTTTGTGAGCAGTATGGTGCCGATTGACTGGGCAAGTGCGTGTGTGGCTCCGTTGTATGGTATAAAGGAAGAGTGGTAAGTATGAATGTACTAGCTTTAGAGGTATAAGTCTATTGAGTGTTGTAGATAAGGTGTATGGTAGAGTGTTAATTAAGAGAGTTAGAGAGGGTACAGAGGGAGTGATTGGTGATGAGCAGTGTGGCTTTAGGAGAGGGAGGGCTTGTGTGGATCAGGTGTTTGCTGTGAGACACGTGTGAGAAAAGTGTTTAGTGAAAGGTATGGATGTGTTTTGGGCGTTTATGGATATAGAGAAAGCGTATGATAGAACTGATAGGGAGGCTTTGTGGATATTTTTGAGATTGTATAGACTAAATGGTAGGTTGTTAAAAGGAGTGAAAAGATTTTATGTAAATAGTAGAGTTTGTGTAAGAGTGGGAAATATTGTGAGTGTTTTCCTGTGAGAGTGGGGCTGCAGCAGGGATGTGTGATGTCACCTTGGTTATTTAATATTTATGTGGATGGTGTTGTAAAGGAGGTGAATACGAGAGTGTTAGGTGGAGGTTTGAGTCTGGTGAATGCTGATGGTAGAGAGTGGAATCTGAAGTAGCTGCTGTTTGTGGATGATACTGCACTGGTGGCTGATTTGGAGGAGAGGTTGAGACAGTTGGCAGAGGAGTTTGGAAAGGTGTGTGAAAGGAGGAAAGTGAGAATAAATTAGAATAAGAGTAAAGTGATGAAGTGTACAAAGTTGGTAGATGGTAGGAGGATGAATATAGTTTTGAATGGTGAGTTGATTGAGGAGGTAGAGTGTTTTAAATATTTAGGGCCACATGTTGCTGTGGATGGAAGAATAGATGTAGAGGTGAAGTTTAGAATGAATGAAATAGGAAAGGTGCTGGGCGGAATGAAAAAAGTGTTTAGATGTTGTTCTAGAATGGATGTAAAGAGAAGGCTGTATGAGGGTGTAGTGGTACTGACTGCATTATATGGGGCTGAAACATGGATTATGGGTGTAGCAGAGAAGGAGAGATCGAATGTAATGGAGATCAGGTGACCGAGGAATATGTGTGTAGTGACGCATATGGATCGAGTGAGAAATGATGAAGTGCGAAGAAGAACTGTAGTTATTTAAGAGATGGCTGATGGAGTTGAACAGAGTGTTGTGATGGTTTGGGCTTATGGAGAGAAAGGATGAAGAGCGATTGGTGAAAAAAGATCACTGGATTGGATGTGAGCGGTGTAAGGCTGAGAGGAAGACCACGAATAGGATGGATGGACTGTGTGAAGAGAGCATTGGATGCGAGAGGGATGTTTGTAGAGCAAGGAAGAGTGGCTGTGCGTGATAGGGATGAATGGAGAGAAAGTGTGAATGAATAAATGGTCATGCGGCCCTGGGGGAATATTCTCCCGCATTTGGTCTGATCAGCTGATCAGGTCAGGTGCAGGTAAGGGGATGGGTCCATTATGATGTGGCAGGGGTAAACCAGCTCTGCTGTCGGGCTGTGTTGTGGATGTCGCTGTATTGCACTGCGCTGTTGACCCTCGTGCGCTGTGGTGTGGCGAGGATCTGCCCCTTCTCCTTATGGGGCTAAGATGCGAGTAAATGTGTGTGTGTGTGGATGAGTACATTGGGAGTGTGTTGTCCTGTCTTGGCTACCCCCCTTTTTTTTGGGGGGGGGGGGAAGCAGCAGATAGACAGATAAAGCCACTGGACAAGTACACTGGGAGTGTGTTGTCCTGTCTCGGCTACCCCCGTTTTTTTTGGGGGTGGGGGGGAAGCAGCAGATAGACAGATGAAGCCACTGGACTTCTGTTTGCGATAACAAACAAAGTCCATTAATTGTGGCTCAATACGTATGTTTTGTGGAGAAGTGCATGTCAGGGATGTGAAATAAACTGCAAGAGGGTAAAATTCTGGGTCAAGTTAGTGTGAAATGAGTAGCTATTGTTTTCACTTTTCTCATTTATATTCAAACATGTGCTTGAAATCCCACCCCAGGGAGACTGTTGGATATAACAGACTGTTGGCTTTATTGAATCAGCCATCCTCACAATTAGTCTGTCATGAGGAGGGTCTACTGTATATAGCCTGTTATCCAGAGGTGGGATTCTCAGACATATTTGTAATCATTTACCTCCTGTAACTTTGATGTACTGTAATTTGAGAGGAAGAACTACGCAAGGGAAGATTTGCACTCATTTCCTTCATCTGCTAAATACTGTTATAGGCTGCAGTAACTAACTCTTATTTATGAAGTTCTGAGTTATCTGAGAGGAGCATGTGGAGTTCCGTGGAGGGACAGACTGACAAATGAGGAAGTGAAAGACAGACTGGCAAATGAGGATGTGAAGGAGCATTGTGGTGTGGATATGGATGTGATTGAAAGTGTTAGGAGAATTGAGGCCCTGCACGCCACAAGGGGCAAAGTGACACATTTATGATTTTCCACAAATCACCTTTGAAGTCTGGTGACATAAAGAAATGCATCTCAAAATGAACGAATCTTGAATTTGGCCCTCTTTTGTATGGTTTTTGTTTTTTTCTTGGATGGAACAGTTTTTGGGCCCATGGTCTTTGGTTCCTCCTTCTTTGCATTAAAAAATAAAAGCACCGTGACATGCTGTATATAATGTATTTGGTACTGCAGCTTGGTGTTGGAGTTAGTGGGTCAGACACAGGCAGTAGGTTTAAATTAATGCTTTTTTTTTTGCCTCCCCACAGACCTGTCTCGTGCACTGTATGAGTTGTTGTCAGCCATTGTCAAGGGTAACCTGCGACGGGACTATGCCCGTCCACTGCTGACAGATATGGTGGTAAGTGCTGCTGTCAGATACAGTGAGGTGCCTTGTGTCAGTATAACATCATCTATTATTTGGTCCACGGATACACTCTGGGCGATATTCTAGTACAGTTAGGAAGCATACTAACCTCTGGCTTCCTGATTTATGAGTATTTCTGATTCTTCTCCGGTACTCTATTCTTCTGTGTTATACAGTCTGTGTCAGTATTGAGAAGACCTAAGAAGCAAACCAGGGAATATTAATGAGTAGTTTGGAAAATAAATCATTAAGGAAGACATGTTAGGGAGCCTTTTTACCCGATGAGAATATGGTCCGTGGAGAGGATGGGGAGTGAGAGACTAACGAGGAGAGTGTACATGAGTGAGGTGGAGGGGGAGGCCGAGGATGAGATGGAGGGATGGAGTGGAGAGGTATATGAGAGAGTGGTGTGAGCTGAGAGGAGGGCATTGAAATAATGGAGGACAGGGCAATGTGGAGGCGATTTGTTTGTGGCCACCCCTTACTGGATTAACCCGCCGATTCCCAACGACGTACGATGCATGTTGCTACTTTTTTCCGCGGACAGACCCAACGACATGCATCGTATGTCACGCAATTGCAAGGCCCACTATGTGCACATTTTTCAACATTCGTGGGTGATTTTTGGTAGACATATGTGGGAGACCCTCCTCTACCTGCTGCCAAGCGGGGATACTGCCTGGTCCCACCTAACCCCCCTCCCCCCCTCCCCCTCACACTAGCCAGTAAAGCTATGTTGCCCCACGGTCTCTCCAATGACGAAATTCACTGTGAAAGTGATTCCTGAGGTGGAGGACAAAGAAACAAAGAAGCTAGAGGTAGAAACAAACAAAAGTGATGAGGTGGTAATGTCATAAAGGAAGGTGCTATATACTGGGGTTTTGGGTGAGTGAACAATGCTTATAAATGCCTATATTATTGTGTGAAAACTAATATAGACTTTTCTATCTATCTATCTATTGCCAGACGCCTCAATCCCAAACGGGGTGGCCACAAACAAATCGCCTCCATGTCACTCTGTCCCCTGCCATTTCACTACCACGCTCCCAACTCACACCCCCCTCTCTCATATACCTCTCCACTCCATCCCTCCATCTCATCCTCGGCCTCCCCCTCCCTCTCGCCCCCTCCACCTCACTCACATACACTCTCCTCGTCAATCTTTCACTCTCCATCCTCTCCACATGCCCAAACTACACATAAATTCGTACCAAATAAACGAAATAAATAAGTAATTTAAAGTGGCCTGAATTAGTTAACCCTTCCATAGTTCGTGTTCTTTAGACAGGTACCCTGAAAAAGAAGGAAAACGTAAGGTTGAGTGACACCTGTATCAACAATTTTTACCTCAGGATCACAATTTCGCTATGAATTTTCGATGTTTCTCAACAGAAGCGAAGGTTTCAGCCAAAAAACAAAAATTCAAAAATCAGTCAGGACCTTTGGGTAGGCTGGGTAAAAAACCGAGAGCCACTACTTAGTTTCATTTTTTCCATTCACAAAGGCTCCAATATTCTTGCATGCGGTGGCCTTGGTGACCTAATGGCGGCTCTCCATGCTGCTCGATCTCTGGCAGCCTCCCTATTCAGTCCCTTATCCTTGAGGTCACACACTGACCTATTTCCAGTCTCTCTCTTTCTATCTCTCTGTCTCTTGCAGCCCTACCCTCAACATTAACACTTCTCACTTTCTGCACCGAGTTGTCATCCCCCATCCTCTCCACGTGCCCAAACCATGTCAGTTTTTCTCTCATCACAGCACCAATACACTCCACTCCCATCCTACCTCTTAACTCCTCCATCGTAAACCTAGCCCCCCAGGCCTTGCATTCAAGGACACACTGCACATCCACCTGATCATTGTCATTTCTGTACGTTTGAACTCCTAATATCTACTTGCTTTGTTAATTCCCTGGCTGCCAATAGATTACTAGATATAAGCTAATTTTGTGTGTACTATTTACAGAACTGGCATGGGGATATGGCCTCACAGCTGGTGGAGGTGGCAGCAGTGTTGGACCTTGAAACCGGTGGTCAGGGCAGGACCAGAGAGCCCTTACTAGCCCTGGTGAAGTCTCTGGATGCTGATCGACTGCTGAAGGAGCGGCTGGAGATTGAGACACTGGGCGACGCTGGGGTGGTGAAGCACAAGAAGAACTTCCACACCAAGCAGATTAAAGTGAAAACCAAGCTGTTGTGAGTAGAAGGAATTTACCATGTGTGTGGTGATGGCGAGGGATGCCTTCATGTGGTGGCACTGATGTAGCTTGGTTACTTCCCTGCCCGGTTGCACAAACACCCTTCAACTTTGTCTCCATCCCCTGCTAGAGGAGGGCAGCTTCACCCTGCAGTCTACTGAGTTATGTTTCAGATGAACCTGGATCTACAAATACTACTGCTACTCATATTTTAGCTTGTGATTATCTTTCACATAATGGTGTCATATTTGGGTAAAATAAAGGAGTGGTAGATTGAGATGGTCTGGGCATGTTGAGAAGATGGAGGATGACAGTTGGGTGTGGAGGGTGAGAAGTGTGAATGTCAGGGGTAGGGTTGCAAGAGGCAGATTGGAACAGACCACGGATGAGGTCATTGAGTGTGGCCTCAGAGATATGGGACTGAATAGCTGCCAGAGATCAAGTAGCGTGGAGAACCACCATTAGGTGACCAAGGCCGTTGTATGCACACTTGTTGGAGCCTTTATAAATGATGTGATGAATGGTGTCCTATATTACTTGATAAACTTTACATCAGATCCACCAAGGCATCATAAAAACATGCAGTTAATCCCATTACATTACTTTCAATAAAGATACTCATTCTTCTATTGAGTTCCAGTATGTGTGGTGGGTATTAGTGCCAGCATGGGCAGTATGTGAAGGTGTGTGACATAGAGGACTGCTGTGCCTTAGGAAAACAAACACTGAGATTAGCCTAAGCACAAGAAAACTTACATACCCAGCAAATTAAAGTTGTTGTGAGTGATGATGATGATGATAGTGATGACAATTATGATGATGGTGATGATGATGTAGTCAGCTGTGTTAGTTTTCTGTATGTTTAGTTATGAGTCTTATGGATTAATGTTGTATGACTTCCACAAGAGGGCTGGCTTTATGTAATGGAACTGATACTTATACAAATGTCACTCAGCCATCTCTTTATCTCCTGAAAAGAGGATGGTGGACTTCATGGGGATGGCAACTTCAGGCTTCAGTTCATTGTGTTCTTGTTCAGGTGAGCCAACAACAATAATACAAATAACACTGCTAAAATACCCTTGTTCTTCATTTCAGCTACAAACAGCAGAAGTTCAACCTGCTACGAGAGGAGGCTGAAGGTTATGCCAAGCTGGTAACCGAGCTGAACCAGGACATCACCCCTCGCATCACCCCAGACTCCATCATACAGGTTATACGCAGCCTCATAGGTATGTATTAATTATTAGTACAGTGTTATTTCTTGGTGATGAGGGATGCCTTCATTTGGTGGCATTGCAGGAAAGCCTTGATAGACACAATAAAACCACTGAACTTCTGTCGTCTCCAGCAAACATTGTCCGTTAAGTGGGGCACAGTGGGTGGCAGTACATGTTTCCTACCCTTTTTTACTCCAAGGATGTGAAATAAACCACAATAGGGGAAAATTACAGGCCAGATTGGTGTACGATGGGTATAGTTTTCATTTTTAGTACTAGCACCTGCTGTTTCACTTGTTTATTTTCAAACGTGCTTGAAATCCCGCTTCATCAGGACCATCAGATATAATGGGCTATTGGCTTTATCAGTCCAGGCTTCCTCCCAGTCAGTCTGTTATAGGGAGGGTCTTTGTAATATTGCTGGGTAGGTGGTGGTCACCATCATCCACTCACTTCATGTACTGCTGCCTACTTCTTTCTTCACCTGTATCATTCATTTTCTGTGTCTGTCCTTCTCTCTTCCTATTTCTCACCATCATCCACTTACTTGTTGTAGTGCTGCCTACTTCTTCTTTCACCTTTATCATTCTTTTTCTGTGTCTGTCCTCCTCTCTTTCTATTTCTCTCATCTTTCCTGTCACTTTTTATTACTCTTCTTTCCTTTTCAGGTGGCTTTACATTGAGTGACAAGCCTAATGGTTTCCTGTAAGCCAGGGAACCATTTACAGTGCTGGGTAGTAACCATACAACTAACCCATACGTGTTCCGTACGTGTCAGCAAGTGGGTTGGCGGAGGGTTAGTACCTCTCCCCGTAAAACAACTAATTCAGAGACGAATAGCCACCCCATACAAGATTATGGCATCTGGCTATATACTGAGTAAACAGGCACTTTCAAAACTCCTTTGCAAAACTGGTATTATGATGTTTTTGGGAATTGCAGTGTAGTAGTGATGGATTAGGTGGAGGGATGGAGTGGAGAGGTATTTGAGGGAGGGAGAAGTGATTTGGGGGGGGGGGCAGTCAAATGCTGGGTGACAGAGCGACTTGGAGGCATTTTGTCTGCGGCCACCTTTTGCGGGATTAGGGCGTCGGGCTGTAGATAGATAGTGTAGTAGTTGTAACCTAGGCTCATCTGAAACATGAACCCAGTGGAGTGCAGGCTTATGTTGGCCTTCTCCAGTAGTGCACCTTGTCTGTCTCTGTATATCTCTTGTAAGTTCTGTTTTACATATAAAGATGTACCCAATATTGAATGATAATGCTGGAGGAGGCAACATTGACTCCATTTGTGTACTGGACTTAAGAACTGAAGATTTACCTGTATCTTTTCATCTCTCTGTATCAATGAATCTGTCTCCATCTATCTTTATTTCTATCAGTTATGTGTCTGTCTATCTGTCCACCTGTCTGTTCATCTCTCTATTTATTTATCTCCATCTATCTATATTCTATTAAGTTATCTATCTATCCGTCTGTTTATGCTGTATTTTTCTGTTCATCTCTGTTTATCTGTCTCCATCTGTTTATCTGTTTATCTGTCCATCTATCTATCTGTTTTTCTATCTCCATATACCTGTTTATCAATTCATAAATCGATCTCTTTATCTGTCTCCGTCTGTCGATCTGTTTATCAGTCTCCATCTACCTATATCTGTCCATTTATCTATCTACCTATCCATCCATCTATCTATGCTGTATTTATCCTGTAGCATTTCTTTCCGTGTATTATAATTCTTTGTTAAACACGTCAACAGGAGGCTTCAACCTTGACCCCAATCGTGTACTGGACCTAATCCTTGAGTCGCTGGAGTCACGGCCACACCTACACCAGTTCTACACGGGCCTGTTGAGTCGCTACCCCTGCGAATCAGCCACCATCAGCGAAATACTCGGATTCAAGCTTAGACACTGCACAGGTATACTCTCTCTCTCTCTCTCTGTTCACCTTAACTTGGCCTTAAATTTGTTCCTTGTTCAGCTGCACAGGTATATTCTCTCTCTCTCTGTTCACCCTTAAATTTGTTCCATGTGCAGCTTATTTGAGACAGTGCTTTAGTTCTGCATCCTTTCCATAGCACTTCTTCATGACTAGCATCTTATTCTAGTATTAATCTGTTGGTTGTAGTAGTAGTAGTAGTAGTAGTAGTACCTGTAGTAGTAGTAATGGTAGTGGTGGTGGTAGTAGTATTGGTAGTAGTAGTACCTGTAGTAGTAGTAATGGTAGTGGTGGTGGTAGTAGTATTGGTAGTAGTAGTAGTATTGGTAGTAGTATTAGTAGTAGTAGTGGTAGTTGTAACAGTAGTACAGTAAAACCTTGGTATAACTGACTTCAATATATTGTACTGGAATTTGCTTTTATCGGACTCAAGGAGCCTGCCGGACTACATTCTTGTATATCGGGAAAAGTCCAATGAAGCCAGAAACGGTCTGGACAGCCTGACTTCAGTCTATCTTGGGCAGGGGGATGGTGGAGGATGAGGATGTTTTGGTAGATTTTCGTGACCTAGATGATGTGCTTTGGGTGGTTGTTGTGGCCTTGATGATGGGTATTGGAGTGGGTCATGATCATGAGGATGTTGATTGTTGGATATGAGTTGGTTAACAAGTAATGGAGCAACACTGCTGATGAAGAAAAGAAGTTGGTGCCATCCGAATTAATGTCCGATATATCAGAAAAAGGCCGGGTTAGCAGGGGGAAGTCCAGATGTCGCTTTTATCAGAATTTTGCTTTTTTTTGGAATGGCTTGGGCCCCAGTTAGTCTGTTATAGTGAGGTCTTACTGTATCAGTAATAGTAGTAGTAGTTGTAATGGTAGTATTAGTAATAATAGTAGTAGTAGTAGTAGTAGTACTGGTACTAGTAGTAGTAACACTAATAGTACTAGTACTAGTACTAGTAACACTAGTAGTAATAGTAATAATAGTAGTAGTACTGAATGTGTACCCCTTGGGCTACAGGCTATAATTCACCTCTCCTACAGTCCACCATCCTCTTTTTGGGGAATCTGGTTGGAGTTGAGGGACATTTTATAACCAGGCAGCTCAACCGACCAGTTATATCAGTGCCACCACATGAAGGCCTCTCTCATCAGTGCCCGAGTTAGAGTGAAAAGAGTATAGCATCAATATTAAGCTGGATCATTAGATAGTACAGTAGACCTTTGATTTAATATACCTCCGTAGACTGGATATTGGATTTAACGGACACTGCAATGCCACTGGACGTCCATCGGCTATAACAAACAATATCTGTTAAATGGGGGCAGTGGGTGGGAGTACGTGTGTTTCCTACCTTTTTCACTCCAACGAGGATGTGAAATAAACTGCAAAAGGGCAAAGTTATGGGCCAGACTGATGTAAAATGGGTATAGTTTTCATTTTTAGTTCTAGAATGTGCTATTATCCTCATTTATATTCAAACATGTGCTTGAAATCCCACCCCAGGGAGATCATTGGATATTTTGGCTTTATCGGATCAGGCTTCCCCCCAGTTAGTCCATTACTGTGAGGGTCTGCTGTAATTGTCAGCAAGAAGAGGTGAGAATGAGTCTCCTTGGTTACTAGTGTCAGCCGTCAGCCGTGAAATGTGTAGGGAGCCGAGACAAAGCACAGGTTATCAGTTTGTTGTCTAACAGAACTTTCTTTCTTTCTTTCTGGTGTATCAGGCTCCACTCCATCAACATGTGGTGCTTTGCAGAGACTGTATATAGGGTGAGAAGTGCTTGTAGGTGTGATTGTTGTGTTGAAGTGGCTTTGGATGTGTGTGTAGTCTGTAAACCAAGTGTAATCGCCCCGCCTTAAGCCAACTGGGTGCAGGCATACTTTATAGTAGCTGGACCAATTTAAGTGCTATGTTGTGGTTGTGTAGTATTTGCTAAGCTATATTTATGAGGTAGGAATGAATCTCCTTGGTTACTATTTGCCTTTTTTTCTACAGGGGAGCAGACAGATGCAGCAGGAGGGAAGAAGGATGAAGACAACACCAGAAAGGAAAGTGACAGCTCAGGAGGGAGAAAAGAAGAAGGGAGGAAAGAAGGAGATGGAGGAGGAGGAGGAGGTGGAGGTGGAGGGAGAGAGTCAGGGGGGATGGAGAGAGATGCATCAGGGATTTACACTACCATCGCCCTACTGATACAAGCTGATATACTGCAACTGAATGATATATATGTGTGGGTAAGTGTATTGTGTATGTGTAGCCATCATCCACTCACTTCATGTAGTGCTGCCTACTTCTTCCTTCACCTTTATCATTCTTTTTCTGTCTGTCCTCCTTCTCTTCTTCATCTTTCTCACCATCATCCACTGACTTGGTGTAGTGCTGCTTGCTTTTTCCTTCACCTTCATCATTTTTTTCTGTCTGTCTTCCTCTCTTCCTATTTCTCCCATCTTTCCTGTCACTTTTTATTACTCTTCTTTCCTTTTCAGATGGCTTTACATTGAGTGACAAGCCTAATGGTTTCACTTCCATTTACAACTCTGGGTGGTAACCATATAGCCAACCCAAATGTGTTCCCTTTGTGTCAGCAATTGGGTTGGTGGAGGGTTAGTGCCCCTCCCCATAAAACAACTAACTCAGGCTAACGGCCACCCCTTACAGGATAATGACGTCTGGTTATACAGTAGATAGATAAATGTATATATATTAAGCACTGATGTATTAATTGTACAGGTATACCCTGGTTTAACAATGCAGTTAGTTAAGTAAAAACCCATCGCTAGGTGGGATATCATATCTCAGGGTAGATTCAGCATGTAAAGTATATGGATGCATTTATTAGCCTTGGGTTTCCCCCCCAACCATGTCCTAAACCCACTCAAATGAGTCCAAAACAAGTTCAAAGTCAATCTAAATGGCCTAAAAGCTGTAAAAGAAGCTGACCCAAGCCTAACACGTGTAAACTCACTAAAACCAACAAATAAAATCTGAAAATCGTCAGATATAAGTCTGGAAAAAGTCAGTAAACTGTACCCCAAAATGACAATGTTCACCCCACCTATGGCTAAAACACATTAATCAAAGTCTAAAAACAGTTTATAAATCAACCTAAACACACAGTTTTAATCTATCATCAAAATCAGTAAGAAAAATCAGAACCCATCGATAAACTGGGGGTTTGGCCATCGTTAGGTGGGGTATGGTGCTATTTCTACCCCCTTCATTAAGCTGGGGTTTTGCTTCTAGGGGTATTGTATATTAAGGTATACCTGTACTGTATATGTACCGTATATGTATTAATCAGCAGTATACACCATCATTGCCTTACTGATACAGGCTGATAAATTACAACTGAATGATATCTATATACCCCCATATCCCGTTATTCAGTGCACCAATAACTGGCACATCGTTAGACCAAATGCAAGAAATAGGGGAACAGTCCCACAATCCGAACATTTTGAATGTCCGTTGTCTCACTAGTCCGACACTCCACCTCTCCAGTCCAACACCCCAACTCTCCAGTCCGACACCCCGCCTCTCCAGTCTGACACCCCACCTCTCCAGTCCAACACCCCACCTCTCCCTGAGTTTGAAACGAGGCTCTCCCGGTCTTCCTATCCCCCCTCTTCTACTCCCCCCCCCATCCTTCCCCTCCCCCTGGTTGTCTCCCTCTCCATCCCCCCACCCTCCCCCACCCTCACTTGTCTCCTGTGTGTGCGCGTGCCCTTACCTAATTGTTTTTACCTAATTGTATCTTTACAGGAATGAGTCAAGCTCGTCCTATCCTGTGTATTAAACCATTTTCATCATACGTATCCTTAAATTTAGAAATAGTTTTGGCACACACTGTTTCATTCGGTAGTGCATTCCACTGATCAATTACCCCATTTGGAAAACTGAATTTTCTTACGTCTTTATCGCCTATATTTTTATGTAGTGATGATGAAAAAGAGCAGTAGTGATGATGATATTGAAAAAGAAGAGGGCAATCATGATGGTGCTGATGGTGAGTGATGATGTAAATGAAAATGATGCTTGTGATAAGGATGCTGCTGCTGATGATGATGAAAAAGAAGGTGGGAGTAATAAAGATGATAATAATAATAATAATCTATCTCCATTTATCTATTGCCAGATGCCTTAATCCTGTATGGGGTGGCCATAAACAAATCACCTCCATGTCACTCTGTCCGCCACCATTCACTGCCCTGCTCCCTCATATACCTCTCCACTTCATCCCTCCATCTCATCCTGGGCCTACCCATCCCTCTCCCCCCCTCCACCTCATTCACATATACTCTCCTTGTCTGTCTCTCATTCTCCATAATAATAATAATAAAAATAATAATAATAATAATGTCTTTCTCTTCAGCTGTCACCAGACGACTCCGTTATGATTGAGGATTACCAGCAAGAGGAGCACGAGGCGAGGGAAATGGCCAGAAAGCTGCATGTCATCTCCACAAAGGATAAGGATAAGGAGAAAGAGAAGGAGAAGGAGAAAGAGGAGGAGGAGAAGGAGAGAGAGCGAGATGACCCCAACAACTGGAGTAAATATGGAAGCAATCAGAAAATCCAGCTGTTTGTGGCTCTGTTGAAGGTGAGAGAGAGAGAGGGAAAAATACTGAATATGTAAGAGAGAGAGAGAGAGAGAGAGAGAGAGAGAGAGAGAGAGAGAGAGAAATACTGAATATGAACATGTAAGAGAGAGAGAGAGAGAAAAATACTAAATATGTACATGTAAGAGAGAGAGAGAGAGAGAGAAATCTGGTAGCGCTTGCTGAAGGCGGTTGTAGATAAATAACTTCAGGGAAGATTTAAATATAATTTAGAGTGATCTTGGTTTTTATTGTCTTCAAGGGAAGATCAAGGTTAACTTAGTGTATGCTAGATAACTCTAGGGGCCCTCTTCTCCCCACTGCTTGCTTAGAGTGTTGCCCCTCTGCCCTCTCTCGTCAATCTGAGTCTCGTCTTTTCCCCTCTGGTGTAAGGAAAGCCTCGTCACGTGGACTATGCGTGCCCCAGAACCTTCTAGAACACTGTATGTGTGTATGTATGTATGTCAGCTTCCCATGGTAAAACTGAGAAGTTGGCAGAGAAAGATGCTAGCATTAATTTTTTTCCTTTTTCCTTGTCTCCTTCGCTCTCCTCCTCCCATGATACACAAGCTACATACGATACCCAGTGTAATAATATTAGAGTTACGACAGAAATACTAAATATGTATGAGAGAGAGAGAGAGAGAGAGAGAGAGAGAAATACTAAATATAAATATGTTGTGTGGATGTGGACGTGATAGGAAGCGTTAGGAGAGACACATTAAGGTGGTTTGGCCATGTGGAGAGGATGAAGAGTGAAAGGTTGATGAGGAGAGTGTATGTGAGTGAGGTGGAGGGGGGGAGAGGGAGGGGGAGGCTGAGGATGAGGTGGAGGGATGGAGTGGAGAGGTACATGAGAGAGGGGGCGTGTGAGTTGGGGGCGGGGTAGTGAAATGTCAGGGGACAGAGCAACATGGCGGTGATTTGTTTGTGGCTACCCCGTGCGGGATTGAGGTGTCTGGCAATAGATAGATAGATAGAAGAGAGGGAGAGTTAGATAGATAGAAGAGAGGGAGAGTTAGATAGATAGAAGAGAGGGAGAGTTAGATAGATAGAAGAGAGGGAGAAAGAGAGAATGTGTTGTAGAAGCAGAGAAGCAAGATAGGATGTGTTACAGAATTAACAATAAATAAACAGGGCTATTCATTCCACAGTACAACCTTAAGTGACATTTATTTATTTTATTGGCTATATTGAAGATGATGTGAAATTATTTACAGTATAGGAGCATTTGTTTTCACTGATGGTATTGTTACACTTGCAGCATTGTTATTACCACCGTCTACGTGTGTTAGGTGTGTGATGCTGTATGGTAGTGAGACCTGGGCAGTAAAGGAAGAGGATATTCACAGGCTCAGACGTACAGATATGGCAATGGTTAGGTGGGTGTGCAGTGCGTCCCTGAGTGAAAGGCCTGGGGGTTCTGGGTTTACGATGGAAGAGTTGAGAGGTAGGATGGGACTGGAGTGTATTGGTGTTGTGATGAGGAGAGGGTAGATTGAGATGGTTTGGGCATGTGGAGAGGATGGGGGATGATAATTGGGTGCAGAAAGTGAGAAGTGCTAACGATAGGGGTAGGGTTGCGAGAGGTTGACTGAAAAAGACCTGGGATGAAGCCAGTGAGAGTGACCTCAGAGATAAGGGGCTGAATAGGAAGGCTGCTAGAGATTGAGCAGCATGAAGAACTGGCATTAGGTGACCAAGGCCAACGCATGCAAGCACGTTGGAGCCTTTAAGGACAAAATGAAACAAAAACATCTCCGTATAATTGGTGCTGGAGGGGGTTGGGGACACACATATACATCATCACACCAGTGTTTTTTGTCTCTGCTCTCATCAGTACCACAGCAAATTTTCTGAAATTTTCTGCTCTTGGGTAAAAGAATTATGTAAATATGGCTTTGGCTTGGTCTTTATCAGTTATAAAATTGTGGCTTTTCCTTGCCCTTTGTAGTATCAGGCATTGTAATGGGGCCGTCAGTGTGTTAGTGTGTAAATGTTAGCGAAATAGCAAGGGACAAGGCGACATGGAAGCAATTTGTTTGTGGCCGCTTCTTACTGGATTCAGGTGTCTGGCAATAGATAGATAGATAGATAGGATTTCCTTTGCCTGTAGGTTGGTGTATGGCTTCACTGCAGTTGTCATTCTGGTTCCCTGCCTACTACCTTGTGTGCTGTGGCAGTGGGCCAGTTCCATCAGTTTAAAACAAACCCATCAGTACTGTATACACTATGTTCCTGCAGGTTGGTGCATGGGACCACTTTGTGGAGGTGTCACGTCGGTTCCCTGACAATTACCTGGTGTCATGTATGCCGGTGTCACAAGCGCTGTGCCGCCTCATCCACGCCACCATTGAGCCGCTCTACCGCAAGTATGTACAAAACTATTTTATTGTATTTTATTTATTTATTTTTTCCCTGCCAGTTTTCTCTCTGCTGCTGGAGAGGGATAGTGGGATGCTCGTATGTGGTGCCACAGCCCTACCCTTCCACCCTCCACCACACTCACATACAGCACACAATGGATTTATGATTGGTATACAGTTTTGCACAGATCATATAACAGTGGACTGTGTAATGAGTTTAGTGTTGTTGTGATTGTAGGAATGAGAAAATTGATCATACAATGAGAAATTGGGTCTCACAGTGATTATATAACCAAAAGAAATACTGTACTGTAATCGCATACACCAAGAAACCATTTACTATGCTGGGTGGTAACCATATAACCAAATTATGGCACCTGGTGGTTTAGTGAGTAATCAAGGTGCTCCAATTGGATTGAGCCTGTGCAGGTTTATATTCAAGGGGTGGTTGAGGTTTATTGATCATGTAATGCCATTCAGGGATGAGCGAGGCTGATCACTCTCACCTTAAATGTCAGGACCAAGTTGCCTAGCCCTGGGGGACTGCGCTTCTCATGGGGGAACACAGGATAAGATGATGTATATATAAAACAAGAAGTACTTTAGTGTTAAATTCTTTGTGATCATGCCTGTGGATGATTGTATACTGAGCAGTCATATAGCAAGGGTGTGTTGTAATCACCTCTGGTCAGTCTCATGTTCTCCCTCATCTCCACATGGCCAGATCATCTCAGAGTATTTTTTCCAGTGCTGTTAATCCAATCCTCCTTAACACCACAATGCTCCTTCACTCATATACACTCTTCTAGTCAGTCTCTCATTCTTCCTTCACTCCACATGGCCAAACCATCTCAGAGTATTACTCCTAACTCTTTTAATTACATCCTCATTAATACCTTAGTGATTCTTCACCCACATACACTCTTTTAGTCAGTCTCATTCTCCCTCCTCTCCACATGGCCAAACCATTTCTGCTAACACTCAGACACATCTTCGTCAACACCACAGTGCTCCATCACTTCTTATTGTGCTGCTAGTATTAACAATAGAATCCTTAATGATGACTATGTTTTGTTTTCATGATAGTAATCCATAACCCCCTTCAGCTCAGGTAACCCTCTTGAACTCTTTTGACACAGCCTACGTCAAACTGCTTCCAAGTACTGCGTGACCCCCATGGGCTGGCCCAGACCTTACGCTCCACACACCCCTCACTCAATGATGTGTGCGACATAGGAAAATGTTTCCATTCAACTTTCCCCTTTGCCATTGTTTATAACTCTATTGTTATGAAATTGCTACATGTTATAAATGAAAAAATGATTTTCCTAATGAATGAAAAGAAAGGAAAAGAGAAAATAAATTGCCATATTTTATCATTCATTCATTCATTTATTCAATGCTGATTTCTCACACATATAAACATTTCGTCAGTGCTTGCTGAGAGCATTTAATTGTGATGATTTTCATAAAAAAATGACACTTCTAGCTCTATTAGGAAGATTTTCATGGTGTACAGACTGAAATATCTCACGGTCTTTGACCACACCCGTCCGCTCTGGTTGTGGCTGGCTCAACATCATAAAGGTGGCGTCACACTGGACTGTTTTTCGCTCATGGTTTGCCGAGCGCCGAGCATTTGCTGGCCAGAAGGGCATTCTCGCAAGCAACGGCTGGTGGCTGGTGCTCCTCAGTTGGACGAAGAGCAACGCGTCGGATGAGCAGCAAGTGGCCTGGATGTAAATAAGAAAAATGGCCACCCTCCACCAAAGTTCTCATTGGAAGCCTTCCCAAAAGTGTCTCTCTCAACTTATAATGTAGAATTCCTTCATTATACGTTCATGACTGGAAAAAGTGAGGGAATATCCAGTGTTGTGAGACCATACCAACTAATTATTCCATTTGAATCTCTTCTCAGCCATGATCGAACCTACACACGTTTTTTTGTTTTTCTCCAATTCCTGGAAAATACCAAAAATTTCTGTAACAGCTGCACATTTTGTTACGGTCCATATATCAGGGGCGGTTGATGCCATTTCTAGCTTTGTTCATTTACTTTAGGTCACTGCTGGTGATTATGCTCGTTGTTCAGCAAACGGTTGGGCTGCTGAGTGTGAAGATACTGTTCATTTGCTTGCCAGCAAATGCTCAGCACTCAACAAATCACGAGTGAGAAACAGTCCAGTGTGACGCCACCTTTAAATGTTTCCTCCCTTGTCTTTATTTGTATAGTAACTGTATTGTTGTGAAATTACTACATGTTATAATTGATTAAATACTCTTCCTAATGAAAGAAGAAGAAAAAAAATAAATTACCATAGTTTTTTGTTCACTCATGTATTCAATGCCTATTTTATAGATATACAGTATAAACATTTCATCGGTGCTTGTTGAATGCTCTACAACTTTCAGCAAGTATTGACGAAATGTTTATATATCTGAGAAATCAGCGTTGATTAAATGAGTGAATGATAAAATATGGTAATCTCTCTCTCTCTCTCTCTCTCTCTCTCTCTCTTTTTCCCATTAGGAAGATCACTTATTCATTTATAACCTGCAGCAGTTTCATAAGAATTCAGTTATAAATAAGGGCGAGGGAGAAATTTGAATGATGCAGCCAAAAATTGTGGTGAAAAAATACCGCAACCCATATGGCTGGACGTAACCTGTGTTGAAAATGTGAGAGTACAGCAGTTGGATTTCACTTGGATGCAACCTGCCGCGTAAAAGTGTGAGCAGTTGGATATTTTACTGAGCCCTCATGTATGAGAGGGTTAATGGCGGGATTTTTTAAATTTTCCCCAGATGCAAGGAAGAAGGAACCAAAGGCCAGAAACTCACAAGACTGTTCCCTTCAAGAAAAAATAACATCATCATCATCATCATAATCATCATCATCATCATAATCATCACCCAGACCCCCTTTCCCACCCCTTGACACATTCCTTCTAAACACCTATCTATCTGTCCATCTATCTATTGCCAGATGCCTTAATCCAGTAAGGGGTGACCACAAACAAATCACTTCTATTTCTCCCAGTCCCCTGACATTTTGCGGCCCTCCCCCCTGGTAACCCCCCACTTTCATGTACCTCTCCACTCCATCCCTCCATCTCATCTTCAGCCTTCCCCACCCTCTCCTCCCCTCCACCTCACTCACATACACTCCCCTCGTTAGTCTCTCACTCTCCATTTAAACATGTAAACCTGCCAAGCTGGTTTTTATATCTTCCTCAGCCCTGCCGTAGTATTGAACTTCACCTAACACGCTAGGATTCAGCCCCTTACTTAAAGCATCCACTTGTCCTATCATATCTTCACTATACAGCAGACCCTTGTTGTAAGATGAACTTTTTTTTTTTTTTTCCAAGGAAGAAGGAACCAAAGGCCAGGTGCCTGCAAACTGTTCCCCCCAAGAAAAAGCAAAAATAACAAAAAAGAGAACCAAATAAATCGCTGATATAGTGATGAAAGATTGGTCCTTTCTTGATATACGATTGTATTTTTGCTCTTATGATGGTCATGAGCTCGTATGAAGCCTCACTGGTCAATGTATGATCACTCTTTTCACATATTCAATCACCCTCACACAAGTTTATATTCATTTGTTTGTTCCAAGATGACTGCTTATCTCTGCCGCTGTCAGGTGTGTTAGTGTCGGTGATGGAACAACAGTGTGGTATTGGAGTTCAGGCAGCAAGGAAAGTGCAGTGAACAGTGTGGTATTGGAGTTCAGGCAGCAAGGGAAGTGCAGTGAACAGTGTGGTATTGGAGTTCAGGCAGCAAGGGAAGTGCTGTGAAGTGAAATACCTACCAGTTTAGCTGAGTTGCAAACTTGTTTTAAGTCACTGTTGTGTGAGTGACCCTTGACCAAAAATATAACCCCAGTGAACTCATATATCTCCAGTGAATCATGTTATATGTCTCCAGTGAACCCATAGTATAATTGACTTGGTATGTGATCAATCTTTATACAGTGGATTTTGTCAAACATATTTACATAACAGAATGAGGGCAAGATGTACTTTGATTCCTTGGCAGAAAATATTGTTTAGTTGCTGCCAGTTTCTCTTAGCTCAGTGGCTCAATAAAAATACTTTGGCTCTTCCTACTTTCCTTAGTGTTTCTTTGTGACCAGCTTTATATGCAGGAGTTAATCAGTTGTTACAACATAACAGACAAGAAGGAGACATGACAGATTTATTCCAAGTTAAAGACAAGAGAATATAGCTGCGGGGCTGTTGTTTTTAGCAGCATTAAATACAGTAGACCCTTATGATATCAAACTAATTGGGGGGAAGCTTGGTCCAATAAAGCTGAAAGTTTGATAAATCTGGGTCACCTGCAGGTTAGAATAGAAACCCTTGATTGAAAATAATGACCGCAGTATTTTATTCTAGTACTGTAAATGAAAACACTACCCATTTTACACTGCAGTATTTTATTCTAGTACTGTAAATGAAAACACTACCCATTTTACACCAACTTGGCCCATAATTTCATCTTTTGCAGCTTATTTCACATCCTTGTCATAGCACTTCATGACTAGTAAGGTATTACTATAGTCTGCTATTACGCCTCAGGAATCATAATGGAGAGAGGGCAATTTCAGGCCAGGTTGAAGCAAAAAGGCTGGGAAACGCATGTATTGCCTCCCATTGTGCCCTATTTAACGGACAGCATTTGTTATAACTGACTAAAGTACAGTGGTTTCATCTACCTATCTACTTATAGCCCAACGCCATACTCCCACAAAGGGTGGCCGCAGACAAAATGCCTCCAAGTTGCTCTGTCACCCACCATTTGACTGCCCTCCCAGCATCTCACTCCTCCCTCCCTCATATACCTCTCAACTCCATTCCTCCACCTCATCCTCAGTCTCCCCCTTCCTCTCCCTCCCTCCACTTCACCTACATACACCCTCTTAGTCAGCCTTTTATTCTCCATTGTCTTTCATGGTGTCTGTTAAATCCTACATCATGTACCAGGTTCGTTATAGCAAGGGTCTTCCGCATTACCCTATATCACCACTTCTTCGTGTCATCAGGTTGTGTGGGCTGCCGGATCGTGTGAGTGGACGCACAGTGTCGCTGGTGGACAACCCTCTGGCCCCTGCCCCGGTGCACACCATACCAGAAATATCCAACAGTGTGATCCCCATGCTGATTGCCCTGGGACCCTACCTGTACCACGACCCAGCACTCATGTATAAAGTGCTGAGGGTGGCCAGGCATGCACTAAAACTGGTAAGCTATTTATTTTATTTTCTATTTATTTATTTTTTAATGCAAGGAAGATGGAACGAAAGGCCAGGATCCCACAAATTATTCCCTCCAAGAAAAACCAAAAACAAGATAATAGAAAGCCAAGTTCAAGATCCATTCATTTCAAGATGCCTGGACACACTGCATTTGAATGACAGGAGATCATAAGCAGTAGGAAATACAGACAGAGGGAGACAGTTCCAGAGTTGACCTGTTGCATACATGAGGGACTGGGAGTAATGTTTAACTCTTGCATTAGCGAGTTGGACAGAAAAGGGATAAGTGTTTGTTGAATAGTTAGCTGCATAGAGACAAGTATTTATTCTCATCAGTTAAGGAAGCTCCCTAACACTTATTTCTAAGCAATTTAATTTGTTTATTACACGTTACTGCCCTCTCCTGTGTTCCATAAACCCTTCCAGTATTACCATACTCTTCATACATAGTGCACGCTGGGATGTTAGCCACCCACATCCAGATTTAGAATGTAAGGAAGAGGTGTTAGGGAGTTTAACTAATGAGAGTATGTGTCTCAGTGTTTTAATATTGGATAAACAATAGTTATCAGCACTGCACTGGGATGCTGCTTGTACCATGGCCAGTGCTGATGTGTGAAGTGCTGAGGGTGGCCAGGCATGTATTGAAGTGGGGTGGCCAGGTGTATATTGAAGTGGGGTGGCCAGGT
>JAGKTI010012884.1:0-22073 GCA_018397915.1 Birgus latro
AGAGAGAGAGAGAGAGAGAGAAAGAGAGAGAGAGAGAGAGAGAGAGATGGTAGCAGCTGGACAGACATACACACTGACTGAACTTGACTTTACTGAATAAGCGAAGTTGTACAGAGTCACAACGGAATGGTGTGCTCTGGGTGGCACCTTAGTAAGACTGAATAATATGCATGGTAATATAAACCTGAGGAAGACTGTCCACACCAACAGTCAATACCTTACGTGGGTGCTAGTTTATCAAAGTGATAGCTTCTTGACAACAACAGAATGAAACAATGACACAGTGATACCATACCATGAAAGAACGATAGTGAAACAATACAATGAAACAACTACACAGTTGCAGCATCAACTCTCAACATCTTCCCCACCCCCTACGTTCTCTTCAACCTCCCCCTGGGAAGTAAGAGTCACTCAAGAAAACTCCCATCCCAAGCACTGTCTTCTGCCATGATGTTTACCCCTCTTGGGGACAGTTGCAATTGGCAGGGAGGAATGGACTTGCTGATCCACTTGCTCAGGTGACCCTGAAGATGTCAGTGGCCCCTCTGAGGTATAAGCGAAATCACAAACTTCTGATGCTGCAGATGTGGGTGCAAGGACAGGCACATGATGGGGTCGCAGGAAGCAACAATTGCGCCAGCACATCCGACCACTGGGGAGTCTGGCTTGATAATCCCTATGGCAGCCAACGCACCACCACAGTCCCGACCTTGCCCCAGCATGACGAAGCTTGATCATGGATGCGGATAGGTCATCCAGTCTTGAGAACAGGCAAGAAACGAGCAGATCTGTTGCAGAAATGTTCCAGTACCTGACTCCATACAGCCTGCTTAGCATCACACTCATCCACCACTGCCTGCCACTTGAGAGCAAAGGATCGCAGATGGGCTGGCATTACAGTCTGCAATTGTCGACCCAGGAGGATCTGGGCTGCCGATCTACCGTATGGACGTGGAGTATTATGAGTTTTCATTAAGCCTCGGTCAGAGTCTTCATCATGCAGGTTGCCATTTTCTATAGTCTTCATAATCAAGTGTTTTGATTGCTTAGCATAGGCCTCGACACAAACAGTTACAAAGAAACTGCGCAGAAGTTTGATGATGATATGTGAAGCTGAGTCTCTCCTGTAAGTCCATACGTGTGGCCGCCCTGACAGACGATCAACATATAGTAGATAATCTCTGCTAGCATACAAGCAGAGCTTCAGACACATTCTCAAATGGCTGGGTGGGGGTGAATCACTCATCTGAGGCTCCTTGACTTGAGATGGCAACTGTATCTAGCATGAATCACAAAACTGGACAGTATTCACTATATCACTTGTAATGCCAGGTCACCATAATGCATGGCGGGCATGATGCTTTGTTGCCTCGATATCACGATGTGTATAATGAAGACTGGACTGGACTTATCAACGGGTGGCAAATGAGATGACTACGAGCATTATGAAGAACCAGGCCGTGGTATAGTACCAGACAGTCCTTTGTTTCCAAAAGATCCACAAGGTTGCAGGTACCTTCTTCCTGTCCACGAGGAAACCTGAAGCAAGGAAGAAGCCTGCAAGATTGTTCCTCCCAAGAAAAAAATAAACAATATATCAGAGACCAAAATTCAAGATCCGTTTATTTCGAGATGCCTGAGGCACACTGCTTTCGAAAGACTGGACATCATACAGACAGATGGAGACAGTTCCAGAGTTGACCTGTTGCATATATGAAGGACTGAGAGTAACGGGTAATTCTTGCATTAGAAACATGGACAGAAAACAGATAAGTTTGTTGCTAGACGATGCTACATTCCAGCTGTAGTGATGGAGGGATGCAAGCAGACAGTTCGGAGGAGCAGTGACCATCGAAGTAGCGATAGAAAAGAGGTAAAGATGCAGCAGTGTGGCTAAGAGACAGAGGTAGAATGCAGCCAGTAAGAAGAGGAATAATCAAATGAAACGCCCTTGACTTCACCAAGGTGAGGAGACCTGTATAAGAGGAGCCTACCCACACGTAAGAGTTGTACTCCACACACGGGCGAATAAGACCTGTGTATATAGTCAACAATTATGCAGGGGTAAAGAAGGCACGGAGTCGGCTTAGCACACCTAATCTCATGGAAGTAGATTTTACAAGAAAGGTAATACTTATGATCTTTCCAAGAAGGATGGTACAGTATTATGTTGGATGTTGTTAAATATTAGAGGATACTAGTGCAGAAGATTTAGATGGGTTGAAAGATGCAAGAACTGAGTTTTTGATGCATTAAAAACAAGATAACTTTTACCCCAATCAGAGATATTAGCCAAATCAGACAGTACCATAGCCTCATCTCTTGTTAAAGTAATTGCTGAGAGGGATGCTGTGAGAAGAGAATGGAAAGGTGAAGGCTGGAGCCATCAGCATATGAGTGGATGGGGTTAGATGCACAGCTTAGAAGGTCAATGATGAAAAGAAAGAAGAGAGGTGGCGATATGACAGAGCCCTGAGGAGCATCACTACTGATAGCTCTAGGAGAACAGTGGCTGTCTACAACAGCAGCTATGCAGTAGAACGACCAGAAAGGAAACCAGGGATGAAGGCACAGATAAAAGAACAGAAACTGTAGGAGGGCAGTTTTGAAATTAATGATTTATTCCAGACTCGATCGAAAGCTTTTGTGATGTCAAGTGCAATGGCAAAGCTTTCGCCAAAATCCCGAAAGGATTATGACAAGGAGTCTGAAAGAAAGATGAGAAGATCGCCAGTGGAGCGTCCCCGGCGGAACCTAGACTGATGATCAGAAAGAAGGTTGTGATCAGCCAAGTGTGTGTGTGTGTGTATGTGTGTGTGTGTGTGTGTGTGTATGTGTGTGTGTGTGTGTGTGTGTGTGTGTGTGTTTGCTTGTTTATTTTAGAGTGGATTCAAAAATTTTCGAAATGCGGGATGTTAAAGCAACTGGGCGATCGTTAGAGGTCTGGGAATGGTCACCCTTCTTTGGGACAGACTGAATGAGAGCAAACTTCCAGCAAGAAGGAAAGGTTCAAGCTGACAGACAAAGGCGAAAGAGTTTACCTAGGCAGGGCGCAAGCACAGAAGCACAGTTCTTGAGGACAACAGAGGGGACCCCATCAGGCCCATATGCCGTGTTAGTATTGAGGCCAGTGATGGCAGAACATACATCAGTTGAAGACATTCTTATGTCAGCCATGAGGAAGTCAGAGGGGGGAAGTGGTTGAGGAACAGCACAGGAATCATTTAAGGTGGAATCAGAGAAGAAAGTCTGAGCCAAGAGTTCTGCTTTATCGGTAGAGAAAATAGCTCCAGAGCCATTACAGCAGAAAAGAGGAGAGAAGGATGATGAAGTAAAGTTGTTAGAAAAGTTTTTGGCAAGATGCCAGATGTGAGAAGAATTTGATTTGGAGAATTCAGAGCATTTAATACGAAAGAGATTATTTTTAGCAAAGCAAAGCACAGGCTTAGCATGATTCTGGATAGAAATATAAAAGAAGAGATTCAGGGGTGGGTTGGCTCTGGTACCTTTTGTAGGCCTTCTCCTTGTTGTGGACAGCTTTAGAACAAGTGTGATTAAACCAAGGTTTACAGTATTCACAGGATAAAGGTATGTATGCTTCCATGCCCGAGATAACTTCCGTAATGTGGAAGGCACAATGAGATGGCTGTCAGCCATGGAAGCAAAATCATTCCAAGGAAAATCAAAGAAGTACAGCCTAATGGCCTCCCAGTCAGCAGTTCAAAAGTGCCACAGCCACCCCTACTTAGGTGGGTCACCGGGCTTGCTGGAACGATAGGACAGGTTAGGGTGACAAGGTTGTGATCGGAGGACCCTTATCAAGAGAAAAGATTAAGAGCGTATGCAGAAGGATTAGTTGTAAGGAAGAGGTCAAGTATGTTACAACTCTTTCCAAGGCGGTCAGGGATACAGGTAAGGTGATGAACAAGATGCTCTGGGTCAATATGGATAGAAAATATGTAGGCTCGTTCTCAAGGAGGATCAGTGAAATGAGAGGAGAATCAAAGTTGATGGTGGACATTGAAATCACCTAGAATGAAGATTTCAGAGAAAGGCAAACTTGATAGGATGTTCCAACTTTGAGGTAAGATAATCAAAGAATTTTTCATGGTCAGTAGAATTAGGGGTTAAGTACTCAGCACAGATATGTTTAGACTGAGAATGACAGGATGGTCGAAGCCAGAGAGTGAAAAATTCAAAAGATTCAAGTTCAGGAACACGAGAGAAAGATATATTATTGCATGCATATACAACAGCCACCTGTGGCTTTGAAGTGATTATAGAGAAAGTAGAAGGATACAGAGAAGGGTTTGCTATCAATTGTGTCAGGCAGTTGAGTCTCGGTGAGGATGAGAAGGTGAGGTTTACAGGAGGAGAGGTGGTGTTCGACAGAGAGAAAATTAGAGGAGAGGCCACGAATCTTGCAGAAATAAATACTGAGTCAGTAAGACAGTGGTTCCAGGCATCTCGCTTGGTCATCACAGGGAGAGGGGTGGATGGTGGAGCTTTCATTCCCCCCCCCCCCCGGACTCTGAGGCTGGCTGTGCTGTTTAGATGTCATTAATCGTAAATTCTGAATAGGAAGTGTGGTGCGTAACATGCAAGTAGTTTGGTATTGACAGTTAGAGGAACTTGTATTGGAGATCATGATGGCCTACTCTTTGTGTTACTGAAACACTGAAAAAGTTCAGCAAAGGGAGATGATGTTGAAGAGTAGACACTAATTCACATGTCTTGTATGACAGGGCTGCAGAGATGGTCAAAAGGTTGTAGTGACATCCATCGCCATAGCTATCACACAGCTGCGGATATGATGAGTCACCTCTACTCCAGCCTCGAGATCTGATGGCAGTGAGTCCTCCACGGATGGATGGGAGAATGGATCAGTGATAGAATGGTCTTTCTTTTACACCACACTGTTGTGAAGGAGTACTGCTGTGTCTTCTCCTTCAAGCATTGCAAGCGAGGATTTCCCACATCATCCAGTGTATTAGGAATGGACACCAGAGGCTTGTTGTCGATGATAAGGTCAAAGTGCAGTGGTCCTAAAAGGCGTAAGTGACACTTCCACACGGCCCAAACGGATGCAACGAGTTACAGTTCCACCACAGCATATCACATCTGTACATCACTGAGGAAGTGAGAGCCACACTAGATGAGCCTCCATCTCTCGCCATGTTTCTGCAGTAGGGGATAACCAAGGCATTTGAGTCTTGATTCATCTGTCTGTAATGTAGTGGGGAGAGCTGACTCAAAATGATCCAAAACTGGAAGTGATGAGAGGACCTGTTTCTTACGTTCAAAAGAAGCTCGTTGATCTGGGTTCCACATGAAGTCATTCTTGGGGCTTAGTAGGGTACACAGTGTGTCAGTGGCTGATGCAATGACTGGATAAAGTCCTCACACTGATCTACCCTACCCAGAAAAGCTCGAAAAACAGTTATGTTGGGAGGGCCTGGGAAGTTCTGATATTGCCTTGAAGTTACCAGCATCAGCAGCGACTCCATTGGCCGTGACACTGAACCCACAGAAATCCTCAAACCCACTTGCAAATGTGAACTTGTTGGCATTCATCTTTATCTTGTGTTCTTGACAATGTTCCAAAACTGTTGGTATATGTTGCAGATATTCTGCATATGTTGAGTCTCTCATGAGCACATAATCCACATCCATCACTAGATTCTTAATACAGTACCTCTAAGGGCGATGTCACCTCTCCTGCAGAACTCATCTCCTGTTAAGATGAATCCCATTAGATCATGTAAGAATACCTTCCCAGTGGTGTTATAAATGTGGTCAGTAATTGTGTTTCCTCAGCAAGTGGAATCTGCCAGTAGTCGTGTGAGGCATCCCTGGTGGTAAAGAATCTGGACGCAGGGGATACCTCCATGATGGCATTGCATTGTGTCAGGGCCGAATACACAGGTCAAACTACTTGTTTGTTCTACATTGTCAAATCCACAGTGATGCGAACCCCACCCTTCCACTTGAAGGCAACCATCACAGGACAGCACCACTGAGTAGCATCATCTACATGTTGAATGATTCCCTGCTGTACTGTGCTGTCGAGCGTCTCCTTGGTGTTAACTTGCCAGGCCAGCGGAATATTATGGGGAGTATGAAGGGTGCAAGCTTTGGCATCTGCATGAAAATTAATCTTCACTGGATCACCAGGCATTGGTTTTAACATAACACCCTTATGGAAATCCTCAGGATCGAAAAATACATCCTTGAATTTTTCTGAAATTTCCTAATGATTCCACTCTATCTGTCAAGCAGTAGAAATAAAATCTGTTAATTGTTGACCACGTACTACAATAATCTGCCATGGGTAATTCATAGGGATGATGCAAAGGGCACGAGCATCACACCAAGAAAGAAGGGCGTCATCAATCTCCGAAAACTTTCACACTTACCTCTACCGAAGCGTGCTTCAGGATTAAACTGGCCCTGAGGGAACCAAGAGGCGTCATTTTTTCGTGGTTGTCCACAACAACTGCTTCATCCTGTGGAAGACTAAGATGAGATTCCTGGATGCCCAACTGCTTAAGCTGTTGTGACCCAACAGCTATTGTCTCTGCACCAATGTCAGGAGTGAGTGCCAAACAGCCATGACTAGACACTGGATTTGAACAGCATAACACTAGAATACGAACTTTTGGTGCCCGCCAATGAGGCTCATTCCCGTGGGTGTCTCCGAGTTGGAGGACGTGGTCCATTGGTGTGGTAATCGATTGTCACTGAGTTGTTGAAGGCTGCCAAAATTTTGTGCATCTTCCTTCCGCCACACCTTGCTGAAATGTCCTATAACACCGCAAGCGTTGCACTGTTTCCCTCAGACTGGCCATTGTTTCACACGGCCCTTTGCGTGAGGAGGGGCACCACCACCGTCAGTCACATCGCTTCTAGTGTCCCTTTTGCTGTCCTAGGTGTGGCTGACTGTGTGAAAGTTTCCAATGGCCAGTTATTCATTGCTAGGCTTTAGGATTACCTACTAAGTCTGTCAGTTTTTTTAGCAGATTCATCATTGCGGCGCAGATTCACTGCTTCAGACAGTGATGGGGGTGGATCAATGACCAGAATACACTTGAGGGTCTGCCGGTAACATACAGTATACCCTAGGTGATGCGAGTCGCTAACCTTGTATCCAAACATTGCTCAAATAGTTCTGCTTCATCAGCCAGCTCCCTTAAGGAAACGGAGAAATCATTGAACGACTCACTCTCTTGCTGTTGTCGCTCACCAGTGCACACACGGCGCTGGGCAACATTACATCTCCACTGCAGATGTGTCCTGATCCGCTCCAGTATCTCTACCCAGAACATGTCGTTGCCCTCCGACACCTCAATAACGCGAGCTAGAGTAGACCACGAATCAGGCGTGAGGCAGCCAGTTGTGTCTGGAGAGGGAGTTTTTTTCAGCTGGATTAGTCCCTCATAGTCTGACCAAGCAATGCGCCATACCTTAAACTCACTAAGTGAAATATCTGGAGAAAATTTTTGTGGTGGAGGCGTGGGGTTGTCGGGCGTGAGGTGCTGGTGCCTGGAGCAATTTTCCCACCTGGACCCAACCTGTGGAACCACCGACAGGGACATTCTCTGCAATGTCTATTCCATTGCATTTAGCTAAGATTTCACCACACGTCTGTATTACCTGCCACAATAATGCTTGTTGTTGGCGGCTGTCCTCAGCTACCTCTGCTCGCGCTGGCGCTTCACTTCACGTCGACGCTCCTCGGCAACCAGCTGCATTGCCGTGACTTGCTGCTGCTGAGTCGCAATGAGTGCAATTTACCTGTCCAGCGCTGGAGAGGTGGTAGGAGCAGCAGATGGGGAAGGAAACTAATTCCCCTCATTTAACTTGCTGGATCGTGTGTTGGGTTTAGGCCCCATGACAGGCAATATTGGAGTGAGCAACCAAGCAAGTACCCCACAAAAGAGCAGCGTTATGAGTAGCCTCAGTAACAAGTGTTGGTTCCAGCTCCTCTGCTCTCTGTGCCAAGGTAGAAGCTGGATAAACAGACACACAGAGAGACAGGTAGATACATATAGATGTATAATCCAACTTAGTGAATAAAATAAGTGGTGTAGGAAGGCAAGACTGTGATGTCTGCATTTCTGTTCAATCATTATATTGATGGGGTATTAAGTGAGGTAAAAAATGATGGAGAGAGAAATGAGAACAGCAGTAAATGGTGAAGATCTGAATATAAGCAGATAATGCTCTTCTACTGGTTAACAGTAAACATGAACTTTGCAGGATGATGCAGAATTTTGTTGATGTCTGTGAGCGTTGTGCGTTGGAAACATATGTAAACAATAGTAAAGTGACGGTTGTTGGGAGAGAAGGTGACTCCCAGTGTGATGACATGGAGAATGGGGAGACTTGAATTGGTGAGAGAGATTAAGAAGCTAGGTGCAGTGATAGAAATGTGTTGGAAAGAAGAGTGGCACAGAGAAGGAAAGTGTTTGGTGTTTTGAAAGCCTTGATGGGAAACAGAGGTTTGAGTATGGGAGCTGCAAGAGGATTGCATGAAGTGTTCGTACCCACACTAACATGGATGCCAGAGATTAGTGTCGCTTGAAAATGAAAAATTAAAGAGTTTGATCAATGGAGACAGAATTCTTGAACAATGTGTGTGGAGAGTGGATAGCATACAAATAATGAGATTCATGCAAGATGCGGAGTAAAGAAATCTGGGCAAGAAAGTTGAGGAGAGCGTGCTTAGTTGGTATGGTCGCATGGAGAGAATGTGTGTGTGTGTGTTTGAAGGTGGGAGGAGGCGTGGTAGGCCAAGAAGGTGGATGAATATGGTAAATGGGAGTGTGAGAAAGAGAGGCAAGAATACTGGCAAGGCTAGCGAAATGACACGGGATCGAGCTGTTGGATGAATTTCGCATGGGTAAGTGTATGACAAGACTTTGGCACCCCTTTTAAACTTGTCAGCTGTAGGATTGACTTTGGTTGATAAGCAATTATGAAGCTGTGTGTGGAGAGGAGGACCCATGTTTCCGGGGCTTGAATGGTGTAGGAGTGGGTGTGTGGATCATTTCATCGGACATGCAGGTGATTAGTTCTCCCACAGTCATATCCTTTGCGTGGCATTCTGTACCATACCTCCCTTCATCTCTAGGTCGGAAAAAGAGTTATCACGGATTTGGCGATAGATCATTATAATTATCTAAAAGTTATTATAATCTAATTAAAAACTACTCAGTGTACCTTATGCTCGGTCTGCGTGACATCTAGAAGATTGAGTCCAAATTATCATTGCAGTTTTTCAAATATCATATATATATATATATATATAGAGAGAGAGAGAGAGAGAGAGAGAGAGAGAGAGAGAGATATTTTAATAATAATATTCCGAACTACATGCAAACGATTATTGACAACAGTAGTTATGTATGTTTTTGCAAACCTGACACCTTTTAGATCGTCATACATGTATACGGTTTCCTTGAAAAAAAAAAAATCCTATCATATATACACTCATATGTTGTATCATTTAGTATAAGTTTGCTGCTTGTATTAATAGGACCGTAAACTTGATATTAAATCATACTCCTTGCATTACCATAAATATTAGTGTGTTTTACTATTTCCAACCAGTGGTAGGTGGTGGCGACCATCACCCACGTGCCTGTTGTAGTGTTGCTTACTACTTCCTTCCCCTTTATCATTGCCTCTGTGCCTGTCCTCTCTTCCTGCTTCTTCCTTTCCTTCCAGTCACTCTTTTTCACATTAGCTGACTGCACTGAATGAGAAACATAATGGTCTCCTGTACCTGGGGAAACCATTTACAACTGTGGGTGGTAACCATATAGTCGAGCCTGCTATGGTGCCCCTGTTAAGTGGGGGGACAGACGCATATGCGGTGTCCATCCAGGAACCAAATCTCCACAATATTCCCTCCTTGCTGTGAAGAGACGCTGTCAGCCGCAACGGAACATCGATTCACTGCTCGGGACGCGTGCTTTTTTCTTTGGACACACACAGTCTTTCAGTCATAATGGCAACATCGGAGCGAGTTCAGTGGGAAACGATTCGGCACATCGATCCTTTGCTCGGGAATAGATGAAACAATTCGACTAATCAAACCAAAAAAATCATCAGAAATGCCGTGTTTGACATTAAACCAACCTGTACCTGATTAAGTTAGGCCCAACCTAACGTAAACCCACCACAGCACCTAATATTGTTTGGAGGAATGACGAAGGTGCCACGTTGCCTAGAGTTTTCTTGAGGCACTCTGTCCAACGTTGCCAGTATTACTGGATGACCATTTACACCAGGGAAAAAAAAAAACGCACAGGACGGCCCTGCAGGTGCTATGGCTTGCCGGCAGCTGATGGACCTGCTCGGCCACACAGATTAGGCTTGATCATCAACAACAGCAGCTATTTCCAACCTATTACACATTCAAATTCTTCCATGATTTGCATACCCTTTATAATTTTAATCTTGTACATAAACACTAATGCTCCACTTGTAAGATTGGCTGAGGCAGATAAACTGTAGCTTGGAATTTACGATACATTGTCTTATTGAGTCTGTGCTAATTTTGAGATCTAGTTCGTTTGTCCATCTCTTCGTTTTCATCTGAAACGTATTTCAGTCTAATATGAACTACATTAATAATACTAATGATTATTATTGTGATGATGATAAGAAGAAGTAGAAGAAAAAGAAGGAGGAGGAGGAGGTGGAGAAAAATAATAATCATCGTCGTTTCGTTTCGTTTCGATTTTGAAGGCTCCAACATGCTTGCATGCGTCGGCCTGGGTCACCTAATGGCGGCTCTCCATGCTGCTTGATCCCTGGCAGCCTCCATGTTCAGTCCCTTAACCCTTAAGTCACACTTAATGACCGCGTCCCATGTCTTTCTCGGTCTACCCCTCCCAACCCCTCTCCCAATATTAACACCT
Organism: Birgus latro; assembly: GCA_018397915.1. NCBI lineage: Eukaryota > Metazoa > Arthropoda > Malacostraca > Decapoda > Coenobitidae > Birgus > Birgus latro. Next base: position 10,932 of record JAGKTI010012884.1, read on the forward strand.
CTCACCCTCTGTACCCAATTATCATCCCCCATCCTCTCCACATGTCCAAACCACCTCAGCCTACCTCTCCTCATCACAACACCAATACACTCCAGTCCCATCTTACCTCTCAACTCTTCGATCGTAAACCCAGCCCCCCCCAGGCCTTGCACGCAGGGACGCACTGCACATCCACCTAATCATTGTCATTTCTGTACGTTTAAACCTGCGAATATCCTCTTCTGTACTAATAATAGATATTGTAGCTGTTGTTGTTATTGTTGTTGTTGTTGTTGATGATGATAGCAGGTAATAATAATAATTACAACAACAACAACGCAGAAGACTGTACCTGTTGGAGAGAGTTGTTGATCTCCATCTGTGAGAATATTACTACACTTACTTTTTCTTGGTAATAGCTCAAAAACCGTTGGTGAAACTGCCACCAAAAAGCATACAGACCTGGTTCAGGACCAGAGGGAACTTCTAGGGCCAAGCAGTGCCGCATTTATATTTTGGTTTCCCCTGTATGGAAGAGCAATTGGAAACTTAAGAAAAGTGGTGTGCCTGAAATATCGCAATATCATGCATAAATGACCTTCAAATATTTTCCGTACAAATGTTTCAAAAGTAATTTTATCACGGGATTTCCTTCCATCTTCATGTACCACTAATAGTTTTGGAGTAAATTTAGGTTGAAAATTCATGATTTTTAGACATTTTTGGACCTGTTACCTTGAAATATAGGTAAAGGTCACTGGAGCTGGGTCATTGTAATAGGGTCATGCTGATGTACATCTTCAATAAGTATAATGAAAACCGGAGACAAAAAATGATGAAATAATAATAATAATGATAATAATAATAGAAAACGGAAATTGCCATTAGCAGTTTCAATAACTCACCACATGACAAGCTATCACTGGATCTGGTGATTTCAATGCAGTGTATATCATAGGCACTTCGAAGTTAAGAGATGGTGTAGTAGGGTCCCGTAGGGGGCGATCTCAGAAACTACTGGCGCAAATGGGCCCATAGTCATTCCAGACCTGCTCCTCGACCTTGGTTATACCCCACAAAAAAACAAAAAAATTTCAAGTCTGTACCTTTAGCGGTTTCTGAGAATCCGCGAAAAGACTACTTATATAGGTTTCTCAGTGTAACAGGAAAGCCAGTACTGAGAACTGGATGATACGGGGTCATATGAGGCTGCCAGCTGGGGAACTCCCATGGCCAAGCATGATGGCTGTAGCTTTGAAACTGAACCAATGCGAGCAATTTACTTTCCCTTAAGAAAGACTAATAAGAACAAGCATAATACTGACAAGAACAATATAACTCACCACTGGTATGGTGGGTTATAATGATAATAATAAAAATAATGATGGAACAAAGATCTCCACCTGTTGTAATAAGTGATCAGTAATTAATTATCATAATAATTATAATTATAATCATAATCATAACGGAAACAAAGATCTCCTATGGTAGTGGATGGAGATCAATAATAGTTGTTGTTGATGATGATGATGATGATGAAGATGATGATAGCAGTATATAATTAACAATAATAATAATAATAATAATAACAATAACAATAATAATTAATATCAGTAGTAATCATAGTAATCCCTATGAATAAACAAATAATAAAAATTATTATTATTATTATTATGTAGTAGGTGGGGCAGCTCACCATCCACTCATTCAATGTAGTGCTGCTCTTGGGTGTCTGCCCTTTCCTCTCCTCCGTCCTTTCCTTCTATCCTCTTCTATCCTTCTTTCCTTCATTCTTTCCTCTTCCTTCTGCCTACGGGTGACTTTACACTCCCTCTTCAGTCTTTCTTGCCTTCATTCTTTCCTCTTCCTTCTGCCTGTGGGTGACTCTACACTGAGTGGCAAGCCAAATGGTTTCCTGTACACAACGAAACCATTTACTACTCTGGGTGGTAACCATATAACCAAATTATGGCGCCTGGTGGTTTAGTGGGTGATTATGACGCTCCAATCGGATTGAGCCGGTGGAGGTTTATGTCCAAGGAGTGGTTGGGGTTTATTGCTCACATAATGCCGCTCAAGGATGAGTGAGGCTGGTCACTCTCATCTTAAATGTCAGGACCAACTTACCTAGTCCCTGGCTCCTACGCTCCTCATGGGGCAACGTAGGATTGGATGATGAATGAAATATTATTATTATTATTATTATTATTATTATTATTATTATTATTATTACTATTATTTACTATCATTATTATTATTATTATTATAACAACAACAATAATTATTATTATTATACATTTCCCTGTACAGGCTAAGCCCATACGAGTGGGTGCCTTCAATGTCCTGCCTGGAGGACAACAGCAAACTAGAGAACCAGTACAGCCTCAACAACTCCCTCTGGTTCACGATGGGCAGCCTCTTGCAGCAGGGCACGGAACAGCAGCCGAAGTAAGTCCTCAGTTCTCTGTCTAACTCACTGGGCGCTGTGATGTAGCTCTGTACTTATTCTTTTCTTCCCAAAGTTGTTATAAAGAACTTGGGAGAGACTTCAGATACTCCAGGATATAGATTTAGCATTTAGTAATCCCCTTTTTAGGTGTATATTAAGCTGTATAAAACTTGTCTGGAGATTTGGAGATCTTGAGGATACACGGATGAGAGTCTTATCCTTGCATCATTTTCATTCGACTTTCCATAAATTTCCAAATCTGTTTTTCTGCATTACCAAACTTGTTGAAGTCCAGTGCAGTGTAATGATTCCTGGTACAGTTTAAATATGAAGAAATTTCGAAAAGCCTTATTTATTTCCAACACTTCAAGGAACGTAAGTCAAATCGCCTCCTGACAGTTTATTTTTTATTTTTTTTAGTATAGTGTAACGATTTCCAATACAGTTTAAATATTAACATGTTTGGAAAAGACTGTATTTTCCAGTACGTAACAAAAGTAAATCTAATTGCCTCCTGACAGCTTCTTTTTTTCTTTTATATGTAATCAGTCTTGTTACTCTGCCAATGTCACGTCTCCCATGTAACTGCACCATCAGCACTGCAGGGCCATTGCCTCTCCTGCTTCTGATGCCGTGGAGTTTGGTAATCACTGTGACAAATCAACAGGTCGACACTGATGAATTTATTTAGCCAGAGATCGATGACTGAATTTCACAGTCTATGGAAGGAGAGGCTGATGAAGTGACAGGGATTTAGCAGCCAGTTGTGCATATGCCTACCTCAGTGATATGATGTATGACTGTGAGTTCAGATGTGTTGGTTCTTCTCCCTTATCATGAGTTTTACCGCCATCCACATTACCGCAGGCAACAAAAATGTACAATTCAATGCTTCCGCTTCGGCTTTACATATGAAACACTGGATTAGGAGGCTTGAAATACTGGACCGTGTGAGAATTTCCTTTACTCGAATATTAGACTGTGCTGTGCCACTCCTCAGAGAAAAAAGTGTATGTATCAACGTAGATCCCTGTTACTATGAATATCCAGCCACACTAGATGTGTGGAACATTATCATTTAGGCTCAGTTTGATCGAGTGTAAATGTTTTAATAGCCCTTGTGTGTTAACTTTGCTTGCCTCAGTTAAATCAATTAAATGGTAACAGGACTATTAATCTAAACCTGAGTTCTTACACGGCTGTACCGACCTGTATCTTGCCTAAATGTGGTTTGCCTTTACAGTCATTATTGGGCTGAATACAAGCCTAAATCTAAATGCAGATTCATATCCGAGTGCAAATCCAGATCTAAATGTGAATCATTCTTGGTATGTGTTCATCCATGTCAACACCATAATGCGGGGATTCTTCCTCATCAAGGCTAGGATTCTGAATCAGAATCTAGAACTGAATGAAATCAGAGCTTGAATCTGAATCGTGACAGAGCTGTATCGACATGTCTCGTGTCTTGACGTACTTCTTCACTCATCTCAAAAACTCAACCTGATTCTGAAAAAGGACTCACTCACATGTGAACCTGGATTTAAACAGTCTGATTCATTACAGGAAAATATTGGTTTGTATCATGGCAGGGATGTGGTGGGTCTTCAATCACAACAAAATCCCTTCAATCCCTACAGTGTTTTCTTGCCCGTATCAGTTTGGGAACGTGGTGGTGCTTTAATCCTATATGATTTTTTCCTTCAGTCAGTCGAGCTGCCTCCCATGTTGTAAAACCTACGTCAATTAGACACTTGCATTTTAATCCTAATCTCTGTAGGTTACTTTGAGCCGTATCATTGCTGGAATAAGGTAGTTTTTTACTTCTATTATGGATCTGAATTTAATTAAGATTATTAATACATTCAAACGGAATCAATATCTGTACCATTAATCATTTAAAATTTCATCTGAATGTAAATCCTAACAGAGAACGTCAGCCCGTATCGTCCTTATTATGTGGTAATCCTTCTCACTGATCAAGACCTGTACTGCCACGTTGACCATCTTCTCTGTGACTCTACTTAACCCATAAAATCACGTGAATTCAAATATGAACCTGAATATAAAAATGGATTCCTTACAGGGCAGTTTCGACCCGTATAGTGGCTGGCATGTGGTGGTTCTTTACACTCATCATGATCTCCTCATACACTGCAAACCTGGCCGCCTTCCTCACCGTGGAGAGGCTGGAGTCCCCAATCGAATCCGCTGAAGACCTTGCCAAGCAGACCAAGATCAAGTATGGCTCTCTCTATGGCGGGTCTACCTGGAATTTCTTTAGGTGAGAAGGAACACACGACTGTTTCAGATCTTACGGTGAGACTAGGTATTACGTGCATTTCAAAGGTGAAGATATACAAAGGACACCCAATTCTGTCTTACTGTATCTCTGTGTATATAAGCAAGTACCGTGGATGATTGATAAGTTCATGGCCTAAGATACAAGGAGATGAGCTACAAAGTTTTCAGTGAATGTGCGTGCGGTTCAGTATGTTGGATGATTACACATAAAGTTCGAAGATGCTAACTTGAGTTGTGTTTCTGTTACACGTAATTAAACCTGGAAAGTCAGTGGCTCCTGATAAAACGGAAAACATCAGCTGTCGTGAAGTGATCTGCTCACTTTCAAGGTTTAATTGTCTATAACAGAAGAACAACTCAAATTAATAACTCAAATGTTCTATGTACTCATCCAACAAACTGAACTGCACGCACGTTCGCTAAAAACTCTATAGCTCATCTCCTTCTTCCTTAGGCCAAGAACGTATCACCCTTAATGGCCTGGTAATCTTCAAGTTAGCCTACATTAGTCAGGTATTAGACACAAATCTGCAATCTTGTGGGCGTAGGAGACTTAACAAGATTTACTTAAGCGATTTAATAGGCATAATGCACCTTGATACTTGCTCGATATTATCTTTGAAATTTTGATACTGTTTGCATCAGTAATATAAGAGATGTTTGATGTGTTAGGGAGACAGCTACAAACAAGCTATGTGCCCTGGGGATGGGCCCTGAAACCTTTGCCCAGAGTCAGACACCTAAAAAAGAAAGAAAAAAAATGTCACCTAAGCCATTGAGACTAGGGCACATAAACACAGATGTCTGTTTTGCCTGGAATTAAAATATTGTGTTCAATCACCTAACCCTACATTACTTACCAGTCTTGACCTTCCTTGAGTCGCCTGCCACTCTCTCGTTGTCCTGCCATCTCACAATACGGTTGACACCATGAAACTTATGGTGGTACTAAGTGATGATTATAAGTAACTACATATGATAATAATGCAGTAATAATAATCAGTAAGCACTCTCTGTTGATATTAGCATTATTTATAATCATTACTACTACTACTACTATTACTACTGTTGTTATTATTATTATTATTATTATTATTATTATTATTATCATCATCATCATCATCATCATCATCATCATCACCAGCGTCATTATAAACGTAATTCACTAAAGGCCTGCGACAACCACCAAATAGGGGTGGATATATTTTTGCTTCAAAGACCTTGACTTGCGATGCGTGACATTCGTATCAACACCAGCAGCCGCCAGCCTATGAGAAATTATGTTTCCAGATCAAGGCATTAGGATGTTTAAGCTGGAGTAAAGACACACACACAAAAAAAATAGCACAGACAGGCAGACACAACAGAAACTAATACACACCTCTTGCTCGGGCAAAATTATTACTGGACAGCTGGGGATTGAGCGCTAAAACACATTTGTTAGTAAAGACCTTGCCTAACACACAAGAGTTCAAAGTAATCCACAAGTAACTGCAGGTTTTTTGATCATGTGAGTTGGCCAGGGCGGCAGGATGGAGTCCCACCCCTGGATGATGTCTGTTGCGATAACTTAGTCTTGGCCCTGAAGGTGTTATATGGAATTTGCCGTTGTAATATTTAACCTCAATAGCCCGATAACGTTCTCTGTTTTCTTCTTGCTCACCCTACACGACCCTGGCGGAATTATATGGCTAAGAGTATATTTATCGGTTAGGACTAAATAGCCACCACCTTCAGTAACCATCTCACTACCACAGATCCCTTGTGTACTGAGCAATATCGCCTGGAACAACAAGAAATAAATAAAATACTTCGTAGGATTGGAAAAAGTTCATACCAACACTAATAACCCTAATAACATAGATCCTGCATTCCTCACACTACCCCGGCCAGCACGTCCAAGCTACCTACCTACCAGCGTATGTTCAGCTTCATGGAGTCACAGAACCCCAGCGTCTACACCAGATCCAACGAGGAGGGCGTCAAGAGGGTGCTGAAGGGCGACGGTCAGTACGCCTACATGATGGAGTCCTCTAGCATTGAGTACATTACAGAGAGATACTGTGATCTGACGCAGGTCGGCGGTCCACTCGATTCCAAGAGCTATGGCATCGCACTACCGCCAGGTGAGGGCTTGGGACTCTCTCTCTCTCTCTCTCTCTCTCTCTCTCTCTCTCTCTCTCTCTCTCTCTCTCTCTCTCTCTCTCTCACTAGGAGTGGGAGAGGGTATACCGTGACCTAGTGATGTGGGTATCGTAGAACAGAGATGGATTAAAGGTTACCTGTAATGGCCAATATTCTGTAAACTCACGCACAATATTTAACAGAGAAACGTATTTTTGCAGTAAGTAATCCTAGCGTCTTGCAGTAAAGATGCATTCTAGTGTGACACAATGTTCGTTTTTCTCTGCTGCATACTTCCAGCCAAGGTTAAGTAGACGTAAAGATGTATTAAAATTATCAGGAAATGTCGCAAATGGTATTATGATAAATATAATAGTAGTAGTAGAAGTAGTAGTAGTAGTAGAAGTAGTAGTAGTAGTAGTAGTAGTAGTAGTAGTGGTGGGGGGGGGTAATAGCCGTAGTAGTAGTAGTAATTACGTTAATAATAATAACAATAATAATAATAACAATATAATAACATACCTTTTACAAAATTAATTTCTCGTTTAATCGCCAACAAACCATCGCTAGTAATTCTGTCTATGGTAAGACTTTTATGTTGTGTCGTGGCGGGGTGCAGAGGCAGTCAGGGTGCTCCCAAGGTGGGGTGTAGGGCCCGTATTCTCGTCAGTTAAGGAAGCTCCCTAACACCTCTTTCTTAGCTATTTATTTTAGCTATGGCCGGTTAATATCATTTTGCAAGTTATGTGTGTAAAACGAGGCGATATTAGAAGAATTTACATTAAATAGAGGAGGACAGTAAGGTGAAATAAGCAAAATAAATCGCTTGGGAAAAGTTATTAGGGAGCTGCCATGCCCAACGAGAATACTGCCCTTGGTGTATGAGACAGCCAACCATTTCCCTGCGGACGTATGATTTTCCACTGTATTCTTCTTCCTTACAAATTCAGCCTAGATCTTCCCTGGTGAATGGCTAAAATGTGAAGGCTGCATCTAACCCCCTTCAGCTCAAGAAGTCTCTCAACTGAATAAAATTGTTCGATATTTCCATGAATTAAATATCCAATACATTCTGGAACTAAAGCATTTGTCAGAGGTCTGGTAGGAGGGGGAGGAAGAAGCTAAGACAAGCATATATCCAGCTTCACCGTGTGGAAATTGTCATGGCGCCTGAGACGTTAACTGGCCCTTTGATGCGGCTTTATTATTTAAATTTGTAAATACTTGCTGTACATTAATTCATCCTCCAACACGCAGGACACTGACCTTGAGGTACAGTCAGCACCAAAGACTTCTGTCACCCCCCCTGCTTTTCTGTCCATCGACTTTGAAAATCAGTGTGGTGAATTCGCAGCAACCGACACTGATGACTTCCTGTGACTTCAGTGTCAAAAGCGTCATTTGCTGCAGGTCCGTCACACTGTTTTAGTTCGTGGGTATTTAGCGAGGAGAGGCGACGCGGCTTTTGATGGCTGTGCACTCAAAGGCAATAATCGGTGTCTCCCACGGAAGCCTTTGCCGTTATATGTGGGCGGATGCTCAAGCAAATCAGTCACATAAACGTATTTCAGACCTTCCCAGCAACAGTTTCCTTCCACCACTAGTAGTTGGCTCTCTCTCTGATACACACGAGATTTTTTGATTGTTCGAGTTGAATTTGAGATTTATAATCCTCTTTTACTGCGCGTGCATTCGTACATCCATATGCTTTAACATATGTTTTAAAAAAATATTAAAAATCAAAATCCGAGAACTCAAGCACCGAGCAATCAACGTAAAAGTGTCGCTCGGTATACTTCCGCCAAGCCTTGCACACACAGACTGGCCACACAGCCTCCACGACCTTGCTGACACTTCACTGTCCCTTCATACTGTATCACTGACAAGGGTTTATTCGGAATCTGTCGATGGGTTAAGAAGATACCGCACCCACAAGGACAAACTAAGTCGACCCCATATGGCCTTGACCTTTGAACCTTTGACCTAGCTGACCTAACCAGCTCATCACCTCATCAAACTGTATCACTGACAAGGGTTTATTCGGAATCTGTCGATGGGTTAAGAAGATACCGCACCCACAAGGACCTTTGACCTAGCTGACCTAACCAGTTCATCACCTCCTCATACTGTATCACGGACAAAACTTTGGTGGAAATCCGTCTAGGGGTTCAGAAGATATCGTGCTCAGAAGGATGAACTAAACCCCCTCTCTCATCCAAGTTCTCGGCGTTTTATAGCTTTGCTCTGAATGTTTCCGTTGTTTGAATGCAACCTCTTCATATCCACTTCAAAGGGGTGAGCAACATTCGAGCTGGAGGCGCACATTACTCTTGTAAATTATAACTAACTGCTCGTCAGTGAAGAAGTTACGGATTCTGTACAATAATCCAAGTTTCAGTGAGGCGATTTAGCAAGTGTTATAATATAGAAGGTCTACCTGAGGGTGCTATTAAACGAAACAACGAGAATTTCAGTAGTTTTGGAGATAAAATTGCTGGTTGCATGGAAGGTAATATTGGAATCACGCAGTATCTTTGCATCAGTAAATTGGATGTATTTGTTTATCCTAGCAGTGAGACAGTGTTATTTTGTCCACATCCAGTGATCATTGCTTTCAAGTGTACAGTAATTTACATCGTGTCGAGCAGTGGGTTAAGGTACAATAGAAGAAATATATAATTAAGTAAGGCGTGTTGGTAAGCTTCTGAGCCCGACGGATATACAGTCCAACAGTAAGAATTATTAATCTCTGAACATGAGGTGCTAGAGTTGTTTCACGCTGACTTGGCCTTGAATTTCATCCTTTTTCAGCTTATTTCACTTAGCTCAAGGGTAGAACAAGAAAATAATACAGTTCTACATTCGTTAATAGCACTTTTCGTTACAAGCATCATATTCTAGTGTTATTCTGCTGTTACAACTCAGTATTCAAAATTGTGAGAAGGCAATTTTAGCTTAAGATAGAGGAAAAAGGGTATGGAAACACAGCCCCACATTATGAAAAACAAATCACTGAGGAAGATGTGCTAAAAAGCTTGCTAAGTCAGAGAAAATATTGCCCCACGAAAGGAGAAATTAGTCACTAATTAAAAGGTGCTGTGACGTTTCCTAAGTCAATGGAAATACAGTTCAGTGCCCAGCTACGCGAACAGTTTTACGATCAGGCCTCTGTCGTAACTGTGGCTCGTTTCCTTCGCAAGACGGACAAGGACAGTGCATATCTTCCTCGTCTCTCTTCCTCCGTAAATAGGTCTTAGTTACGAGAGAAAAATTATCATGTCATTTTGATGTAGCACGAAGGACGCAGATAGGAAAGTTTATCGCCTTTCCGTGTCTCTTGTACGTCCTACAAAACAGTCCTAAGTTACGACAGGAAAATGATCATAACTGTGTATCGTGGCCCAGTGTACCGTGGGACTGAGTATTTCTGTCCCTACACAACAGGGTCACCATACCGCACCGCCCTCAGTGCTGCGATCCTGAAGCTCCAGGAATCCGGACATCTGAACATGCTGGAGGTGAAGTGGTGGAAGGAGAAGAGAGGAGGGGGCAGGTGCAAGGTAACACATTATACACAGAACAGATGGCAATGAACACACAGGAAAGAGCTACAGATATATTTCTACCGCTTCGGATTATGCAAAACCATGATTTCAGAGAGGTCATAAAAAAGAGGAGGCAGACCAGGTGTACTCTTGCGGACTCTAATATCGATCCACTTCTTTAACGATAAACAAAGGAAGACTGAACACTAACTTTTGAAACCTACTGATGCGCTCTTCGGAGCCCGACAGACTTTTCGGGATAATGTGTAAAAGTTTCATAACTGATCGTCTTAAGAAAATGGAGCGATATTCCTGACCGCAACTGTACAAATGTATATGTGCTTTGCTGTTCATTCTGCCTCTCTGATGATGCCCTCTGTGTAGCCAAAAGCGTTACATAAAGAAACAAATCTCTCTCTCTCGTGGCTCTTTATGGGCTCAAACGTCAGAAAAGTTGGCTGTCCTGTGTGTTTCCTTCCATCCATTTTAGCTGCTTTTCACCATGAGTCACCCACACACGGTGCAACTAACACCGCCAGCACCACTCACTGCCGCGCCCAGTGCACCTGCCAGTGCTTTGGGACAGACACGGGCTCTTGGGACTGCAGCAGTGTATATGCCAAATATCTGTTTTCAAATTAATAATATTCTTCTTGTTGCCTGATTTTTCTACATAGCTTCTGGGAAACTTCTCGTAATGAAAGGTTTAATGCACATCGTTCTAAGTCTCACCACCCGAGG
>JAGKTI010012885.1:0-22500 GCA_018397915.1 Birgus latro
GTTCTTTGTATTCTCTCAATCTTGGTTATATCTTTCTTTTTGTGTGGGGACCACACTACTGCTGCATATTCTAACCTGGGCCGGATCATGGCTACTATCAATTTTTTTATCATCTCCTCATCCATGTAATGAAATGCCACTCTTATATTGGTCAAGAGTTTATATGTCTCTCTCACTATCTTATTTATGTGCTTTTCAGGTGACAAACTATCCTGGACCAGCACTCCCAAATCTTTCTCTTCTCTCGCTTTTCTAATTGGTTCATTACCCATCAAATAATTAAATGATGGCCTCTTGGTACTTTTACCCATTTCCAATATTTTACATTTTTTTGCGTTGAATTTCATTTCCCACATCCGGCTCCAATCATATATCCTATCCAGATCCTCCTGTAGCATTTTACAGTCCTCTTCAACCTCTACCTTTCTCAAGATCTTTGCATCATCAGCAAACAGGCTTGCGTAGCTGTTCACTCCATCTACCATATCATTTACATAAATCAAGAACATTACTGGTGCCAACACCGAGCCCTGTGGGACACCACTTGTTACTTCCCTCCATCCAGATGTCCTGTCCTTTATTACTGACCTCATTTGTCTGTCACTCAAAAAGTCTCTCATCCATTCCAGGAGGCTTCCCTTCAGTCCTCCTATATGCTCTAATTTCCATAATAGTCTCTTGTGGGGTACTTTGTCGAAGGCCTTCTCCAAATCTAAGTACACACAATCCACCCAACCGTCTCTCTCCTGTAGCACGTCAATCGCCCTTGAGTAGAAGCTCAACAAGTTGGAAACACATGACCTTCCACTTCTGAATCCAAACTGACTTTCAGTCAAAATATTCATCTCTTCCAGATATTTTATCCATCTATCTTTCAGGATTCTCTCACACAATTTCGCAACCATGCTGGTTAGGGACACTGGTCTATAATTCAGGGGTTCTTCCTTGTTTCCTCCCTTATAGATTGGCACCACATTTGCCCTCTTCCATTCCCGGGGCACTTTCCCCTCTTCCAAGGAGCACACAATTAAATTGTGAATCTTATCCGCCAGTTGTTCTCTGCATTCCTTCAGTACCCAATTAGAGATTCCATCCGGTCCCGGGGCCTTCCTTACATCTTGAGCTCCCAGTAATTTATACACTTCCTGCACTTCCACTTTTATATCTTTTATCACTACATTTCTAATCACTTCCTCTCCTTCCACAAACTCCCTTTCCTTAGTGAAAACCGATTGGAAGCATTTGTTCATTACTTCAGCTTGCATTACTGCATCCTTGTAGACCTCTCCTTCTACTTTCAGTTTGGTGATTCCTTCCCTTTGCTTCAATTTGCCATTAACAAATCTATAAAACAATTTGGGTTCATCCTTACATTTGTCAATTATACCTTTTTCAAAGTTCCTTTCTTCCTCTCTACGTATTCCTGTATATTCATTTCTAGTTCTTTTATATTCTTCCTTTGTTCTGATATTACCTCTCTTTCTCCATTGGTTCCATGCCTTGTCCCTCTCTTTTTTCGCTATTATACACCTTCTATTAAACCACAACTTTTTCCTGTTTTCTTTCCCACTTACTCTTGGCACATATTTTTCCACTCCCAAATTGTAGAGGTCCAAAAAGATATCCCACTTCCTTTGTATCTCTCTTGTTTCTCTGAACCCTCTCCAGTCCGCATTTTCAAAAAATTTTCTCAATTCTGCAAAGTTTGCTTTCCCAAAGTTGTATCGTCCTTGCCTATAAAGCTCATCTCTTGGCACCATGTTCCCTATCATCATCTGGAACTCAATGACCACATGATCACTCTTTCCTATAGGACACAGATAATTTAATGATTCAATTACATCAGGCTCCCTGGATAGTAGCAAATCTAATCTTGCTGGTGTGTCATCACCTCTGAATCGTGTCTCTTCTTTAACCCACTGTGTCATTACATTATTCATTGCTATATTTAACAATTTTGTGCCCCACGAATCTTCGCTGCCTCCCGAGTCCCATTCCTCCCAGTTCACCTCTTTACAATTAAAGTCACCCATTAGGATTATATTGTTGCTTTTCTCGATCACTTTCTGTAGATAACTAACCATGTCTGACAACATCTCCTGGTATTCATCGTCATTCCATGCTCTCGTCTTAGGGGGAACATATACCACTGCCATATCTCTCTTACCATTCTCCCCAGTTTCTAGTTTCAAATTTATGGCTTCGGCCCTGCCCTCTGCCATTTCCACAGTATCTACGTTTATATTGTCCTTCACTGCTATCATCACTCCTCCTCCCATTTTTTCTTTTCTGTCTCTTCTCCATAATTTGTATTTCCCACCTCCCATATGAATATCAATATCTTCTTTCAATTTAGTTTCTACAAAGCACATAACATCAGGTTCGTGTGCCCTCAAAAATCATTGATTTCTAACCTTGCCGATATTAGTCCATCAATGTTTGTGTACGCCACTTTCAAACTTTTTTCATCGTTTTTTATACTCTCGTCTCCCCTTCCTTCCGTCGATACCACTTTCTCAATTTCTGGTCCATAACTCTCCAATAGAACTCTGTCTTCTCTTTCTCCGTTCGTTGTTCGTTTTTTATCTTTGCTTCTTTTACTAACTCCTTTAATTTAGCTCTTTCCTCTTCATTTGCATCTCTCCTAATCCAAACATTTTTAAACCCCTCTTTCTCTGACAATTTCCACGTTCTACTTATGATTTCATTCACTATTACTTGGGACTTAAACTTTACTTTCATGGGCCTTGCCCCACCATCCTCGTACTTTCCTAACCTAAACACTTCTTCAATCTCTTCTTGGGCTTCATTGTTTCCTTCCATAACCACTGCTATTATTTCTTTAGCCTTGCTCAGTTCCTCTCTTTCTCTTTCAGATCTCACTGTCATTCGTTTTTCTTTTATTCCTGAAATTATCACACATTTTTTCTTGTCTGCTACATCCCTAACCAAAGATTCTCTACTTCTTAGTACTCTAACCACTTCCTTTTCCACTTTTTCCTTACTTTGTTGCTCTATGATTTCCTTCAAATTTACATTTCCTTCCTCCTGTATTTTCTTCCACCCCTTATGTTGCTCCTTGATTTCCTGAATATGCTCATCTTGCCTCCTCGATTTTGATTCGTATTCATCTAGTTTACTTTTTATTCTGTCCCTTTCTTCTTCCAAACTCTTATTCTCCCTCTTCAGCTGTTTTATTTCATTTGATGCGGATTCATTATTCGCCTTTAATTCTGTAACTTCTTTTTCTTGTTCCTCACTACGTGTGCTAACCTTTTCCAGTCTATTCTGTAGGACTTTGATCTCTCTCTCTCTTGCTCTATGGTCCGTTCCTGCAGCTGCTTAATTACTTCCCATACCTTTTTTAACTCCTGGACATTCCTCTCCGCCGTTTTCTCTACTCTTGCTACTCTTGTTTGTTGCAGCTTATCACTTCCTTTGCCTACATTTAGCTCGGAGAAGCCCGCAAATTCCCCCTCGCCAGTTGTAAACAATCCTCCGTCTCTCTCCGCCATGATGCAACCATATGGAAACTTTCTTTTTCACTTTGTCTCGTATTTTTCGGGCCGAAACTTGTGTTTTTTTTAAACTAATATCCGACGGGACCACCACTCACGCATTCAACCACATAATCACAATAGGCTATCTCCTTTTCGCTGCTAGTTCTGCGATTATTTCCCCTCGATCCAGGAGCAGCTCCGTCTCTCACCCTCTACGACCCGTGTGTGTGTGTGTGTGTATGTATATATGTATGTATGTACAAATAGATGGATGGATAAATGGATAGATGAATGGATGAATGAGTGGATGGGGGTAAGGATGAATACATGAATGAATGAACAGAAGACTGGATGAAAGGCTGACAAATGAAAGGGCAGGACAGACAGACAGACACAAATGAACTCAATTAAAGAAAGTCTCTATGAGAGGAGTTTAAATGGACAAAGTTTTCTCAATCAGTCAGTTACAGGCGATTTCATCTTCTCAAATTGACCCACACATTAACCCCTTCAGACCAATGACTTTTTCCCTTCAGTCACTTTTACTTGTCTCGCAAGTACAGTAGAGTATGCCTGAAAAACTAGTGCTTTTAAGACACAAAAGACCAGGTTAATAATAGCAATAATAATGATACAGTAATGATAAATATTTTTTTCACTCTGCTCAGGAAAGACCTCCCATATTCAAGGTGACCTGCTCTGGCCTACCCTACTCTTACCAAATTACCTCCAACACTGCTCTGTATTGAACCACTATGACTTTCACTTACCACTCACCTAAAATGGTCTGTTCTGGTCTAATATTACACACCCTGACCCAAAATGACCCCAATCAAAGACCCACATTAATATCCTGCTGTATGGTGGCCACAATCTTGCATCCCTCAGCCTCCAGGGCCTGCTGTGACCTACCCAGACCTATTATGACCTTCTACAACCAGTCATGATCTTTATCCTGACCCAGTATGACCTTCTCTGCTGATTCACATTATAATACCTGCAATTCTAATTGCCTTGACCTGCTGTGACCTAATAGAACCAACCATGACCTTTATCCTGACCCAGTATAACTTTTTCTCCCTTTATCCTCACTATAATACTGGTAACTATAATTCCAACTCACCCTAATCTGCCTTGGCCCACTGTAAAATCCCACGACCCTATTTTTACCATAACAGCCGTACCACCGACTCAAGAGTGACCCACCTTGACCTCCCGCTGTATGGTTGCCACACACTTGCGTCCCTCCGCCTCCAGAATCTGCTGGCACCCCTCGTCATGCATTACGATGGCATCAATTCTGTCG
Organism: Birgus latro; assembly: GCA_018397915.1. Taxonomy (NCBI): domain Eukaryota; kingdom Metazoa; phylum Arthropoda; class Malacostraca; order Decapoda; family Coenobitidae; genus Birgus; species Birgus latro. The sequence goes on from JAGKTI010012885.1 coordinate 4,807, forward strand.
CCCTCACACGGCTCAAACTCATACTGGATATTCTGACCCAACATCGGATAGAAGGTCAGATAGCACCGCAGGTTGTACCCTCGTGTTACCTGAAATATTATATACATTGTTAAAGAACACAAGCAGGCATGTACGTATGCAAATGCATGTGCACACACACACACACATCATTGCTGTCAGTAAGGTAAAACACATAGGTAACTTTGTTTCACACCGTTATTAATTGAATATATTATATCCAATACCCACACACACATGAAAAAATAAAGACAATTTCACTGATAAATTATACATAAGTACTTACAACACACACACACACACAAATCAAATCAAATGCACACACAAACCTAATTTCACAACATTATACCAATAATACTGCCCATCACCAGACACTTATCATTCTGAGTACCGTACAAGTAACAGGCATTGATACTAACCGTGGTTGCTTGTTCCTTGATTTTGTTGAATGATGCTTGTGATGCTGAACACGTAAGGAGTTCGGTGCGACTCATCAGGGTCAGGTACTCGGCCACCTTGTCATACATATCACACTCCAGTGTCTGTCAGCAAGGACCACATCAAGTGTAAATGACATGAGGTGAAGTGAGGTGAAGTTGGGTGAGGTTGGGTGAGGCTAGGTTGGACTACGCTGGGTTAGTTGGTTATCTGTCTTTCTACCTCCTCCTCCTCCTTTCTGCAGCAGACTTTTTATATGTAATGAAAGGTCCATCTCTCAATAATTATTTTTGGAATAACAACACTCACTGTAAAACACATCATATCAATACCAACAAAATCATTCTCCCACACACCACACTTCACCACAAAATCACCCTCCCTCACCACACCACAAAATCACTCTCCCTCACCACACCACACACACCACACCACAAAATCACCCTCCCTCACCACACACACACACACACCACACTACAAAATTGCCCTCCCACACCACAAAATCACCCTGCCAACCCAAACCACTCCACAAAATCACCCTCTCACACCACACCACACCATGGGCATTAACTGAAAGGTCCTGAAACTCCTGCATTTAGTGTTTTTGCACCCTAGTTTTTCTTTTCTATTCACTACTTATATGCCCAGCAACCTTTCACCTGTTTTCACCTGTAATTCCACTAATCAATATCTTTACCTCTGAATCAACCTCAATAATAATAATAATAATACACTCAGTCTCCCTCATCAACTCACCCTCAGAATACGCTCAAAGTCGACCTCATAGTACCGCTGCTGGTGTGCGTTTGCGACAGTCAGGGTCAGCAGGTAATCATTTCGTGCCCCTGCTGACTTCTCATCGCAGGCATCTCTCTTCGCTGAGAACTGGGATGTGCAGAGAGGATTAGAAGGGTTGGAGAGGGATTATAGAGGATTAGAAGGGTTAGTGAGGGTTTATACTGTATACAGTATTATTTACAAGTGTTCTGAATTCAGCAGTTGGTCATTTTGTGCCCCTGCTGACTTCTAATTGTATGCATTACTCTTGCATGAACTCTGAATTAGAAAGAGTTAGAGATGGTTCATAAAACAAAGTTGCTAACCATCAGGCCTCACCCAGCATTCCCACTGACAAGATCATGCATAGAGCTTTTATGGTACTGCTGACAATATGGAGTTAATGTTGCTGTGGAGGGTAGAAAAGCTTTGTTGAGATAAAATATAAGACTGTCCTTACTATGAACACTGTAACACGCAAAACTTCTGTCACTATAGTTCTTTCACCTTAACCTGACCCAGATATTTGTCCTTTTGCAGGTTATTTCACATAGCCTAATGGCAGAAAAAAGGAATACTGTGGCTCTACATCCTTTCCACAGCACTTCTCCATGACCAGCATTAGATTCCAGTCTTAATCTATTACTGTATTACAGTTCATTGCTGAGGATGGACAGATGGCAATGTTAGGTCATGTTAAGGTGGGCAGATGGCAACGTTGGGCCAAGTTAACATGGACAGATGGCAATGCTGGGTCAAGGTAAGGTGGACGGATGACAATGTTGAGTCAAGTTAAGGTGGACAGATGGCAATGTTGGACCAAGTTAAGGTGGACAAATGGCAATGTTGGGGAAAGTTAAAGTAAAAGAAGCATAATAATAAGCCACTGGAGCCTGGTAACAAGACCCACCTTGGCACTGTTCTTCTGCAGGGACTGTATGCTCTGAAATATTGACCCTTTTTTCCTCTTCAACCTGTGGAAATAACAGAACGCTGATAATACACAGACACATGATACAGCCACCTAAACACAAAATACACAATACACAAAATAGCTACAATACCCACAAAATACAAAAAATGATTACAGTACCTACAGTTTCATGGGCTGTATTGTGACGCCAAATCTATCCGTGCTGTGTCAAGCTTGTGTTGTGGGAAGCTGATTGGTTCATATGTCATATCATCTACCTACCTGCATGATGGTTGGTCAATATATAGTCTTAATACACTTAATACACGTAAATTTCCAGCACTATTTATGTTGCCAGGTGCCTTAATCCCGTACGGGGTGGCCACAAACAAATTGTCTCCATGTCACCCTACCCCCTGCCATTCGCTGCCCTCCCCCCATGTTCAATAATAGGATATGATAAAAATTACATAAAATACTGACTGATAATATAGATCAATATAAATACATACTCGTAAACAAAAAACAAAATACTGATAGCTAAAAAATATTATCAGAAACTGATAAATACAAAATTATATACAGTATATAATAGCTACTGTACTGATCATATTAACAAGACAGTGAAAAAAAAAATAATGGATGAGAGAGAGAGAGAGAGAGAGAGAGAAAAAGAGAGGAAAAAGTCAGTGTGCACAGAATTTTCTTCTTCATTCAAAAATCCACCAGATTTAATTCACCAATATATCAATGACTCAATAACACCCATATATTTACCTGTATTAACCTGCATTATATATTTCTACCTGTTAGTTTAAATTTTTGCAAGCCATCTGGTTCTTTGGCAAAAATTTGCTGAAAAGTCATTGCAATAAAAAAATCACAGCGTTTATTTTCGCAGCTTTTATTTCATTTTTCAAGCTTTTTTTAAATGGATTCTTGCATTATGAAGTCATGCAGATTGATAAACCATGCAATAAAAGCAAGCTTATAACTGATAAAAAATAAGTAAATAAATAAATATATAATCTGACTGGAACCAATTGCAAAAATAAATAAAAATAAATGAATGAGTGGAACCAACTGGAAAAACGATAAATAAATAAATGAGTGGATCCAACTCCAAAGAAATAATAATACTAATAAATAAATATGACTGGAACCAAATGCAAAAAAAAAGGTACCAGTACATAAATATGAATGGAAACAACTGCAAAAATAATGAAAATAAATGATAAATAAATAAATACAAAAATCAATAAACATGACTTAATTATGATGTAGTCATAAATCTCCTTGGTTACCTGTCAAATTTATCCTTTAATCTCCGTGGTTACCAATCGGATTTATATTCTAGTCTCTTTGATCATCAGTCAAATTTATTCTCTAATCTCCTTGGTTACCAGTTAAATTTATCCTCTAATCTCCTTTATAACCCATTAGATTTATCCTCTAATCTCCTTGGTTACCAGTCAAATTTATCCTCTAACATCCTTGGTTACCAGTCAAATCAATCCTCTAATTTCCTTGGTTACCAGACAAATTTATCCTCTTATCTAACTACACCTGGCCATGCACTGAACTGCAAGGGGTTAGGGATCTCCGTCAAATAAAAACAAACAGACCGTACGCATCAACCTGCCATCCCTTCATCTTCAATGCTGACCTGCAGGAAGAGACTTAACACTAGAATATTTAGTGCCATACGCTCCTCACCTTAACCTGGCCTAGCATTTCATCCTTCCCCTGCTTATTTCATGTAGGTATATGGATGAAAACAGATATTATTCCAGCTCCACATCTTTTCCTTAACTCTTCTTCATGACAAGCATCATATCACAGTGCTACCCTCTTCTTACCGCTCAGCATTCAAGGAGGAGACATGGCAGTTTTGGGACAGGTTAGAGTAAACACAGTATAGTTATAAGGGAATTGTGTGAAAAGACTGTTAAGCCATAGTACCGTCTTCTTCTGCCATCCACCTATGGGAAATATGCTGCAGGAAGACAAAAATCTTTCCCCAGTTAAAATAAATGAACTCTACAGAAGACCCACACAAAATAGTGCCATCTGGTAACAGCAAGAACAAACTGCAAATAGATGTCCGTATAGTAAAAAGCAGGTAAATTGGCTGACAAGAACATACTGCAAAAAGATATCCATGTAGCAAAAAGGGGGTATACTGGGTGGCAAGAACATGCTTCAAAAAGATATCCGTGTAGTAAGAAGGGGGTAAACTGGCTGACAAGGGCATACTGCAAAAAGAAATCTGTGTAATAAAACAGGGTAAACTGGCTGACAAGAACATACTGCAAAAAGATATCCATGTAGTAAGAAGAAGGTACTCTGGCTGACAAGAACATACTGCAAAAGATATCTGTGCAGTAAGAAGGGGGTACTCTGGCTGCAAAAAGATATCTGTGTAGTAAAAAAGGAGGTAAACTGGCTGACAAGAACATACTGCAAAAAGACATCCGTGTGGTACAAAGGGGGCAAAGTGGCTGACAAGAACATACTGCAAAAAGATGTCAGTGTGGTACAAAGGGGATAAACTAGCTGACAAGAACATACTGCAAAAAGACATTCATGTATCTGGCTGACAAGAACAACTGCCATCAAGCCTACGATGGTTATTTCTGGCACAGGTTTCTTCAAATTAACCGAGACCTGACGACAGCAACAAGTTATTCTCAACAGTTAAGTGTTCAAGAAATTCAATCCAAAGTTAAGGTGAAACATGCAGTCATTCTCAACACTCAGCACTTATTCAGACATTCTCAAGTCAAAGAACAATCCATTCTCATTGGTTAACAGTACTGGAACAACAGTGGCTTTCAAAGGTCCATGGAAGGGGACTTTGATGTAATTAAAATACATACATTCTCATCATGTATGCTTACAGGAAAATCAAGAAATTTGTAGAGACACTAAAAAATGAAGTATAGAGCAAAATAAGCTTGATTACATTTTTCAAGCTAACAAAATGGAGCATGACATCGGGGAAAATGGTGAGGATGACAATGATAATGACAATGAATATTACTGACGATGATTATTTCACTGGGCTACATTATTAAGTTCTTGGTCAACACATGTGCACTTCAGCAATACAGTAGTAGTAGTAGTAATAATATTGAAGTAGTAGTAATTGCAACCCCAGGATCATCTGAAAGTGAACCCAATGGACTGCAGGCTCCAGTTGTCTGCAATTCATCATTATCTATTCGTGGGACAGAGCCGGGACTGGGAAACATTTGTATAATCAGGCAGCTCCACTGCCCAGTCATATCAGTGCCACCATGTGAAGGCATCCCTGTCTGGCACAACTAAAAGGAAGATCAAAACAGGCAACAGACAACAGGATAACAGATGGTAAGGATATAAGGAAGCGAAGATATAAAGAGAGTTTTCATGTCATGTTCCTGCTCTGAATCACAATACATCCATACATTCAAATATGCCTAAATTGGGATCCAAGTGTGAGAACCTCGATTTTTCAGACATTCCTTATGCTAGGCTGCTACTTTCATCCAAATCATCTCTTATGGTTTATCATCTCATCTCTACCTTTTATCTCCAATCTATCCATCTATAGCCAAACACCTGAATCCTGTAAGGGGTAGCCACAAACAAATTACCTTCACGTTGCCCAGTCCCCTGCCAGTTCGCTGCCCCTCCCGCAGCTTATACCCCCCTCTCTCATATACCTCTCCACTCCCTCTCCATCTCATCCTTGGTCTCCCCCTCTCTCTCTTCCCCTCCACCTCACTCACATACACTCTCCTCATTAATCTCTCGCCCTCCATCCACTCCACATTTCCAGTCTACCTCCTTAAACTTTACCCTACCATTTCCTCTTTACAAACCTATCTCCAAGCCACCTTCCTATGGTTTATCCTCCCATCTGTCCCTTCATCACAAGCTTCCTTTCTGATCATTCTATACTTATTATTATTTATTTATTTATTTATTTTTATGCAGTGTCCCCTTATTATTGTAAACAAATATTCTTCTTTCTTTAACAACATCAAGACTGCATTCTATCTTTTTACCAACCACCCCTTGGATATAAGCCTACACAGGCTAAATCAGACTGGAGCACCTTAATTACCCACTGAACTACCAGGCACTATAACCTGGTTATATGGTTACCACCCAGCATGGTAAATGGTTTCCTGGTGTACAGGAAACCATTTGTCTTGTCACTCAATGTACAGTCACCCATAGACAGAATAAAGAGGAAAGAAAGAAGGAAAGAAGGAGAGAAGAGGAAGGAAGGAAAGAAAGATGGAAGGAAGGAAAGAAAGATGGAAAGAAGAAAGGAAAGGACAGGCACCTGAGAGCCGAACAACACCAAGTGAGTGGATGGCGAATGTCCCCACCTACCACAAAAAAAAAAAAAAAAAAAGAAGAAGAAGAAAAAAGAAAAAAAAAAGGGTACTGCAGGGAAAATAATGAGAACAACCCCCAGATTCCATAAGCTGTATTCTAAGCCTCCGTAGCACCTTTCAGCAGGTGATTTATTCTGCACATAACATGTAAGTATTCTCTTGTGTGCTACTGATGCAGAGTACAGTAAACCCTTGATATTATGACCCAGCTGGGGAGAGGGGTGGGTCGTTATACCTGAAGTTCGTTATGAAAGGATAAAAGGGTTCGTTATACTGAGGGTTTACTGTACGTTGACATGAAAACAACATAGGTAGCATGGAAGAGAATGGCAAGATGTTAAAATAAATCACTTAGGAAGAGGTGCTAAGAACCCTCCTGTGCAATTTAAAATACAATCCTCAGTCTCATATTCTCGTTGGGTAAGGAAGCTCCGTAACACCTCTTCCAAAGTGATTTATTTTTGGATATGGCTGGTTAATGTCCTTTTGTATGTTATTTTTGCAGAATATGGCTGTATTGGAAGGATTTATGTAACCATGAAAAGGACAGTAAGGTGTAATAAACAAAACAAATCACCTAGGAAAAGGTGTTAGGGAGCTTCCATAAATGGCAAGAATACAGGCCTTAATCTTCCTCACCCCTCATCCCCATATCCCCACCCCCTCTACCCCTTCATTTTCTGCTCCTTAACTTACTTTATTTTCACTAATTATAATCTGATCCTTATTCTCTCACATCATAAGAGTCAAATTACACTTAAAAAACGGTTTTCCTGCCGGTCTGGAGGCGGTGTTGGACATGCAGGTGTGTGTGTGTGTATATAAGCGCGTATGTGTGTAAGTGCAAGCCATGAGAAGCGCACACACACATGCCAAACACAAACACACACGCTGAAAAAATATAACAAGAGCAGCATTTTCAATATACTAGCTCTACATGTAAATAAGGCTATGATGATGATAAAGATGATGATGGCAACAGTGATGATGATGGTGATGATGATAGTGATGATGGTGCTGCTGATGATGATGATGATGAAGAGGATGGTACCTAACTGGTCTTGTGTTGTTCAAGTTACAGTATTACCAAACCTAACTCTACAAAATACCCAACATTTAATACAATATAGCCCCACTATATCAAAATGAGGTGTGTTCTTGGATATACGCTGTACTATTTTTAAATTCAATACTGTATGCTGAAGAAGTATATGAGAGAGGGGGAATGTGAGCTGCAGGGAGGACAGCAAAACGACAGGGGACAGGGCAATATGGAGGCAATTTGCTTGTGGCCACCCCTTACTGGATTAAGGCGTCTGGCTATAGACAGATAGAAAATTGTATATGAAAAAGATTAGTGGAATTATAGCTCATTTATCTTAACTAGGTGGGGATATTCATCCTTTTGCAGCTTATTTCTCTTACGTCAATGGCCAAATAAGATAACACTATTCTGTACTCTTTTTGCTCTACCTTGACCCAGGTTTTCATCCTTTTTCAGCTTATTTCCCATCGGTCAATCATCGAATAAGGCAATACTATACTCTTCACTCTACCTTGGTCCAGATTTTCCTTTTGCAACCTATTTCATAGCTCAGTGACAAAAAGACAATACCTCCACTCTACAACCATCTCATCTCACTGCTTTGCACCTAGCTTCATCTTCTAATACAATTCATTTTTACAACTCATCATTCAAGATGGAGATGTGGCAAATTTAGGCCAAGTTAGTATAAAACAGTATACAGTAGTCATGTATACTTTCCAAAGCACTTATTCATGACTAGTACCATATACTAGTGCTTACCTCCTGTTATAGCACAGTATTTAAGATAGCAAGATGACAATTTTACACATAGTTAATGTGAACAGGGTATATGTGAGTCAAGAGGCAAAAACAGAAGTCAGCCTGCACACTGATAAAATGGTGTACACAACAACAAAATAAGTAACACTGAGAGAAATGGATACACTTGTTAATGAAGCTTAAGAATATTGTAAACCAAAAGTACAACTATACACTGGATTTGCTTCTTTTTATAATGGTCTGCATCTTACACCAAACAGCTGCTAAAGGGTTTGGGGTGTTCGATAAAAGCAAAATTCAACAGTGATGGATTACTATACTGTATCTGGAACTACAGGGCACAAAATCAACAGATATCCTACTTAGAATGATATCTTCACTTCATGATCTAAACAATATTACATTTACCTTTCATCCTAAAACTTTAATAACCTACTCTGATTTAAGAATTATTTAAGGTAATGACCAAGATTTTATTTAGGCCTAAGCTTAGCTAATATAGCATTATATCTATCACTCAACACTTTCCCTACCACCTGAGAAGAGAATGGTGGACTGAAGAAAAAGGGCAACCAGACTGCAGTCTACTGGGTTCCCATTCAGATGAGTATGTGGCAAAAACAACCACCTTAACTGGGGTCGTCAAATTGAGTCTCACCTTATCAATCCTAATGCCCCCAACCTCACTCTATCCTAACCCAAGCCAACCCACATAACCCACCCAATACACTACCTTACCCTATCCTACCCTTACCCAGTCCAGACAAACCCATCACAACCACATCTATCCTGATCCAACAATACAGAACAGGATGACCGTAACCCAATTCCGGTCTATGCTCTGTTCTGTCCAGCTAATTCCTGTGAAAACCATTCACATCCTGGCCCCAGAGGGAAGTGAGAGGGGCTGATAGATTACTTGCTAAAAAACTCTGAAGTTAACCTCATCATCCTCACCTAATCTCTAAGTGGTGGTGAAGAAGAAAGAGAAAGGACAATTCTATTCATCTTGGGAAAACAGGTCCTCAAACTGAAAGGGTTAGAAAAAAGATTTGGAACTTAACCCCTGGCATCCGGTGACTCGTTTCTAATTTTCTTCTCACTTTCTCCAGGTAACTTTATCCATGTTAGGAGAGACTGTTGGTGCTGCAGAGGTTAGATATATTAAAAGCAGGCTTCACTAACCCCTTCAGTACTAGAATCCTCTCCCACATTGAGTAAAATCATCGGTAGCAGGAGAAGTAAACTAAAAATGGCATCAGAGGGATTTAAGGTAATATTATCATCCATACTGTGCTCCTCAACAGACAAACAGACAGCGCTGGTGATGAAAAAAATGGTGTGAGGTGAGAGGCAGTGCTTGGCGTGTGGGTGGGTGGGCTCAACACTAAGGAGTCCTTTGAAAACACATGATCCAAGTATTATTATTATTATTATTATTATTATTATTATTATTAGGCTTTCAAATAATGTTTTTTTTTTTCATTTCTCATCCTTTAAATGTGAGGTTAATTTTTTTATAACACTAACTAATATAGCTTCCTGTTTTCTTTGGCTCTGAATTACTTTGACTTCTGTTTAATCTGGAGGGGAAGGAATGACATACCATAATTACCATACAAAGCACAATTTTAAATTTTGGTTGTACAGGAACAAGTAGGAGTCAGCTGCAAAATCTGGCTTATGTGACAAACACAATTACAGTATTATTATTATACTCATCATCATGTTTTCAGAACACATTGGCAACATTACATGGGAGGGAGAGATGGTGTGTGTGTGTGTGTGTGTATGTGAGTGTGGAGGGGGGGGGAGACCGTGTAGTAATGTGTTGCATTGGCAATTCATTCTGCACATTACACCTCAGCATCATCTTGTGGGTCATTGATGCAAGGTATGTCAATATTAAAACAATTAAACAAAAAAGTATGCTATGGTGTAATCTGCAGACTAAATCACTAAGACCACACAGCACTCAGAACCTCGTACGTCACCTAGAACACAGCCCAGACAGACATAGCACAACTTCTGCCATTTTGGTGGGTCTGTCATCATTCTGAACTCTAATAATGGCTGACTTGGGAGAGCAGCCAGCCATACAAATTATGCCTGTTCAGACACATAATACACTCAGTTTTATTAATCCACATTTCCTAGGGTGTTCATCTACATTAATTCTGAAGTGTGCAAACAGTAAAAAATTATTACTTGATACAGTTTTTGACAAATGAGGAAGTGAAGAAGCGTTGTGGTGTGGATGTGTGGGCTGAAGGGAGGGCAGCGAAATGGCAGAGGAAAGGGCAACATGGAGGTGATTTGTTTGTGACCATCCCTTATGGGATTATGGAATCTGGCATTACATAGACAGATAGATTTTTGAAGGGGTTATGTGTTTACAAGTTATGGGTCTGAAGGGGTTGTGTGTTTATAAGTTACAGGATTGAAGCAGCTGTGTTTACAAGTTATAGGACTGAAGCAGCTGTGTTTACAAGTTATAGGACTGAAGCAGCTGTGTTTACAAGTTATAGGATTGAAGCAGCTGTGTTTACAAGTTATAGGACTGAAGCAGCTGTGTTTACAAGTTACAGGACTGAAGCAGCTGTGTTTACAAGTTATAGGATTGAAGAAGCTGTGTTTACAATTTTAAACTTCACCTGGAGGAAAAAAAATCGAATTTTTTAAATTGTTTCAGTGATCCTCACAATGTCACAGGATTGAAACAGCTGTGTTTACAGGTTATAAGATTGAAGCAGCTGTGTTTACAAGTTACAGGACTGAAGCAGCTGTGTTTACAAGTTACAGGACTGAAGCAGCTGTGTTTACAAGTCACAGGATTGAAACAGCTGTGTTTACAGGTTATAAGATTGAAGCAGCTGTGTTTACAAGTTACTGGATTGATGCAGCTGTGTTTACAAGTTATAGGATTGAAGCAGCTGTGTTTACAAGTTATAGGATTGAAGCAGCTGTGTTTACAAGTTATAGAATTGAAGCAGATATGTTTACAAGTTATAGGATTGAACTGATTTGATGTTTACAAAAAGGTCAGTGGGTGAAAGTTTAAACCAAATTCTTTAGTTGACCCATCTCTTCACTACACGGTCTCTCTAATGGGGGGGGGAGTGAGAGCAGGTGGTGGAGAGGGGGAGTGAGTGGTGAGGGGGGAGCATAAAAACAAGTTAGCAAATAATTTGAACACGTAAACAAATATCTCACGTACCGGGTAATCATCCTAGCATGATAAATTTATGTGGAAATAAGAAAATTAAAATGAGTTTGTGGTTAGTTATCAGCCTTAGTTTATTATTGGAAAAAGATGAGAGAGAGAGAGAGAGAGAGAGAGAGAGAGAGAGAGACAGAGAGAGAGACAGACAGACAGAGAGAGAGACTGATGGATTATTATAGCCTGTTACCATTCTTAGGTCAGTCTTTTCACTCTAATGATGTATTTTTCCTTTTCTACTTGCAACATCCACATGATTTTATTCAGTTTAGGAAAGATCTCTCTCTCTCTCTCTCATTCACTTTAGTTTAGGAAAGATCTCTCTTTCTCTCTTCTCTCTTTCTATTCAGTTTAGGAAAGACTTCTCTATCTCTCTTTCTCTTAGTCTCTCTCTCTCTCTTTCAAAAATGTCTCCTCAGCTGAATAAAACCATCCAAACATAACAAGAAACGAGAAAAATACGTCACCGGATTTAAAGGAAGATTTTCATATCACTTATAATCAATACAATACGATTATAAACAAAATGAAAATCTTATCTGGCAAAAATTTGAGGTGTCACTTTTAACTACATTCCAAAAAACTGTGCATATAATCTGAGTTTACAGTTAGTTATTATTATTATTTTTTAAAAACTATCTCTTGAGGGTTAGTTATTATTATTGTAAACACTGTCTCTTGAGGGTTAGTTATTATTATTTCAAATACTATCTCTTGAGGGTTAGTTATTATTATTTCAAACACTATCTCTTGAGGGTTAGTTATTATTAATGTAAACACTATCTCCTGCGGGTCAGTTATTAGTAATGTAAACATTATCTCTTGAGGGTTAGTTATTATCATTTCAAACACTATCCCTTGAGGGTTAGTTTTTCTTTAAACACTACCCCTTGAGAGGTTAAATTCTACTTCCACACTTGTTTTGAAAATCAGGAAAATATATAAATGGGATCTTGGTAAACATCCTTAGTTTATGCACTGTATATAGGAGGGGAAAAGGTAAAATTTCTATTAAAAAATACAAAAATAAGGTTTGTTTCATAATTTACATACTATATTTAAGAAAGGAAAATGGGTAAAATTTCTATGAACAATTACGTAAATATAATGTGGATTTTCAGTTGAGCATCATCCTTATTTCAAAAAGAAAAAAAAAAAAAAAAGGTGAAAAATTGCATCTGATAAAAAAAATATATATATATATATATATAACTTGCTGAAATGGTGAAAAACTGCATAATCTGATGTTGAAATATACTGAGTTGGTTAATATCACTGCATTTTAACACTGTATCTGGAAGGGGGAAAAGGTATGAACTGGTTTCTAAAGTATGTACTATTAAAACTGGCATTCAATCAGCTGACATGAAAATCTGCAACCTTAATATAAATCACTCTTGAAAATTTTATGGATATGCTGGTCTCTAGAAAACTGAAAGAAATAGGCCTACAACAATGTAATATTATCTTATGGCAGGTTCCAAAAACGTAAAATTAAATTGGCATTCAATTGACCAACGTAAAAATCTGCAACCTTAACAAAAATCACAGTTGAAAATTTTAAAAACATGTTGGTCTCTAGAAACCTGTGCAAAAAAATAGGCCTCCAACAATTTCATATTATAGCAGCTACTGTATGAGTCTTAAACACTGTATTATCTGTGTTCACCTTAAATTATAAATGCATGTGGATAAGGGAGATAGTGGGTTTGCTGTCAGATATATATGTTTCCTCTCTTAATAACTGAGGGGAAAAAATTAAAAAAAACTGTGAGTGTAATTCTGTGTTAATCTTAAGTTGTAAATTCATGTGGAAATGGGACACATAACCTTCTTTGCTGTCAGTTATTGGTTTTCCTATTGACCCCTTCTATCACAGAGGCTTGTCTTGTGCTTAGTAAGAACATCAGGTGTATCCACAATAAATCAAGTACCCAGAGGGAGAGTAAAGTCAAATGCTAATGTAACTAACTTTCCACACATTCTCACCTTCCCCTCCCCCCTCCCCCCCAAAAAAAACCGAACACACCCAAATCCAAAACAACACACTGACTACTCTGTCATATGCACATGGGCTTAGCCCATCACTGGTCAAGACCAAAACTTACACTGTCCCCATTCCATCCCTAGTGGATTGAAATGCATACGGCATATAGGTTGTCCCTGGACTTGAAAATAGTGACTACACAAAGTGATTCTTGTGCCAATTTGAATAAAAAATATGATATGAACCTGGGGCTGTTTCTCAACCATTACACTGCTACAATTACTGATGACAGTATGGCTGAATTATGAGGGAGGCCAGCTTCATCCATAAGGTCATCAGTAATTGTAGCTCCATAAGAGTAAAGAACTGTACCTGTGTTGACATAGCATTTCTTGCACTGTTCACTGTTCTTCCTCTTCCTCTCCCCCCCTTACCAAAATAGCAACACAAGGCCAGCAATTCCCACTGACCAGGTGGCAGGTGCAGATTTAACGGCCATTTGGTCCCCTTCCAGTCATATGCAGGTCCAGTAATTTAAGGTTTATCACCAATGCTGACTTTGGAGATGATTTGCCCAAGAAATTTTATCATTTTCTCTGGTCAGCAGGTAAATCTGTAACTCAAGGCTCTGACCAGTGACAGGTTACTGTACAGTGTTTTACACTACAGCTGCAGTGTACTATTACATATTAGTAAACTACACAGAAATTCATATGTACTGTATACTGTAATAGCTATCTTGTAGATAGAAACTCAACTAGCACCACTAAACTGGCTGACAACATTAAATACAAAAATAATAGAAGTGTAAAATATTATTACGATAAATAACCACAAACAAGTCAAAATTACAAACCAAAACAAATTGTTTAATCAGAGAGCTGAATGAAACTAATCCCAGGCTTAACTCAGACTTCAGCAACACTAATAACAACTCATGAAAAAAACACAACAACAAACACTGCACTCCTTTACAATGTGATAATGATAATGAAAATATTAATACAGTACATAAAAAAAGCAGAATTACAGCATAGCTATAAATATCCTCATAAACAATATACAAGCCGATGAAAGGCTGGACCCTTCGATACAGAGAGAGAGAGAGAGAGTTATCACACTGGAGGGGTTGTCAACACATATGCTTTACAACACTGACACACCTGCAAAGCAAAATGATAAAGCAAGAAGACAACAACACTGGCACACTGACAAAAACAAAAGGTAATATTGGAAACTGATCTACCTAACTCCTTAAAGCTTTACATATAACAGGAATAATATAAATAAAAAAATGAGAAACTGCGGTATCAGCTCAAGCACACACAGGACTAACTAGGCATGTGAGGTGATGTTTGGCCTTGCAACTATACAATACACACAAATCTATGCAATATATGAACAGGATGAGTGAAATTTTAAATATTATCACAAGAGTATTGGTAAGTTTCAGACACTTGAACATGGGAGGTGAAAGATAGCCTTCCCAAAAATGCAGGAAAGCACGATCAATCATTTTGTCGTCCATCGTTCTTCATTTCTAAGAGTTCAATTTAACTGGCTTGCATTTGATGGCTATGGACATCTAATCGCAGCTCTCCATGCTGCTCAATCTCTAGCAGCCTCCCCATTCAGCCTTTTTTCCCCTGAGGTCACACTCTATGACCTCATCTCATTAAAATTTGATCTACAGCAGACAGATACAATTTTGAATACTGCTGCAGAAATCTAAAACAGGCTTTTTTTTTTTTTTTAAGGCAAGGAAGAAGGAACTAAAGCCCACAAGCCTGCAAGATTTTTCCCTCCAAGAAAAAACAAGAACAAGACAACAGAGAGCCAAATTCTATATATATTTTAAATAATTCAGAATGGCACTGCAACTATCACGGAAAACATAATGCTGTTACTAGATTCTAAGCTGGAATGGCATGAATATGGTGCATAAATTTAGAGGTTTATTATTATTCACAGAAACTGGTGTCTGCTTCATTATGATATCGACCAAGACATACTGTAGTCCTTTCACCTTAACTTGGCCCAGAGTTTCATCCTATTGCACATTAGTTCATGTAGCTCAATGGCAAAGCAAGACAATGCTACAGCGCTACCTCCTCTCTATGGCTTTCCTTTACAATTAACACCATATGGTTAAGTTAATCTCTTGTTACAGGTTAGCACTCAGGATGGAGAGATGGCAATTTTAGGTCAAGTTAGAGTGAAAAGGGTATAGCTGAATTACTAGCATAATTTCTAGGTACTGTTTTGTATTCCACTGCATTTGATATAGATGAAACAAACATTTTTAGCCCTTTAATGAAGACAAATTACTTTAAACCTAAGAACAATGGATGTGAAACTACAGTGTTATGGAGAGGGACGGGATATTTCAAGTCTGATGTAGGCAAATGATGCCGTGTTGGTAATAAAGAACATAATATTTGTTCACTGGTTAAGCAGTTTGTGAACATCTCCAAATATGACAAAATCTCTCATGTCGTATCTCTGCAGACTTGTTCAGAGTTCTGTGAAAGTATGCATACGTGACAACTTTTCTCATGTTGACAAAATTGTCCAATGTTTGCCTGGATACTGTAACTTAGTAATGTCGTAACTACTGAAAGGGTTCGTTGGGATCATTTGAACTCAACGACTTACACAATTTCTCTCATGTACACAAAAATTGCTTGCAGTTTGCCTGACTACATTATTCAAGTGTACGAACAAAAGCAATAATGGCTGCACATAAACCAATAACAAAATCAATCAATAGAAACACTGATACCACAAAGAAACCCCCAAACACACTCAAACAAACACCCACACTGAAGAGAAACCCCAATGCCTCACAGAAAATTCAAAATATTTAAAATACATATTTAACTTAAATATCTAAATATTAAATGTCTAAATTAAATAATCAAAACATCACAAAAAATTAAAATAAACCCTTTAAAAGTACAGTGCAGAGAAACCACCAGAAAGAAGCTATATTGCTGTAAATACCCCAAAGGTGGTGGGGAGGGATGCCTTCATGTGGTGGTACCAATATAAGCTGCTACACTGTCCAGGGATAAGCAGGTCCCTCAATTCCCTTCATATCCTTTAGAAGCAGGATGGTTTGTGGACTGCAGGGGGAGGGCAACTTCAGCCTGTAGTCCACTGGGTTCACATTCAGAGGAGCCTGGGATTGCAACTACTACTACTACTACTACTAACACCACCCCTACTACTACCACTACTACTACCACACTAGAGAAACCCCCATAAATATAGGCAGTTACACATACAAATTTTTCCCCTGAGATGCAACTGTTTCTTCCCTGGCATCACAAGCAACGTGTTCCCCTTCGCTGTAGATCTTCTCAGTCCACTCTCACAGAATTCAACCCCAGAGTAACCCCATGAAACCCCAATATACCTCCCAAAAAAAATAAAATAAAAATACAGTAAAAATTATAATATACCTTCTAAAAAATAAAATATACTAGTAACCTAAAATACCCAAATAAAACCTAATATGACCCAATACTAAAAAAAAACTAATTCCAAAAAACCCTGATTGCCCCAAAGAAACCCTCCCATGAAACTGTACCCCCAAGAACCCCCCCCCCAAAAAAAAATAAAATAAAATAAAAATAAAAACTCTGAAACCCTCCCATGAAACTGAACCCCAAAGAAACCCCCCAGAAAAACTCAATACTCAAAAAAACATATATAAACCCCTTATCCCTCAAATACCCCATGGAAAACCGAGAATAACCAATAAATATCCCAAAAAATGCTGAGAGAGAAAATAATATGCTTACTAAATTCTCAGCTGGAACTGTCCTCTCCCTTGCATCACTGTTCATGTGTATCTTTTAACATAAGGGGTTCAAGCACACACAATGAACTGAACCCTAAAGAACCCCTGGAATCCCCCATACACTCTGGAGAAACACCCACATGAAGCCTAATACCACCTCCCCAGATATATCCTACAAAAACACACACAGATAACACTACCAAATCATCCCACAGACACATCCTATAACTTACACATAAACAACCCCTTTATTAACCCCAGAAACTACAGAAAAAGCCCCAGATAAAGCCTAATCCCCCCCAATATACCCAACAAAAACACACCCACAGAACAAACCC
>JAGKTI010012886.1:0-23889 GCA_018397915.1 Birgus latro
CGTTTATCATTAGCAAGAATGAAAAAATAAGACGTTCTTTGGTGTTAATGCATGACAAAGTTATAAATGCAAAAGAGAAAAGAATGACAGCCAGAAATGCAGCATGAATTCTTGCAAAGCTCTGTCCCGGCTGACGACTGTTTATTGAAACGATGATGGCAGGAGTAGTTAACGGACAGTAATTCCCCCAGAGACCCTTAACCTTGACCTTTTCACCCCGACGATGTCATATTTTATTCCATTTGCCAGACTCTTATATTCAATTTAGGAAAGCAAGTGGATAGGGTAGTCTGAGCGTGGCAAAAATATAATTAAAAAAAAACGGCATCGGAGTTAGGGGGTTAAACATGATCCATTGTTTACTAAAACATTCTGATATTATATAGAGAAAAATAATCCTTTAGTGTAGTGAATATGAACAGGACAGTGCTTATTTTTTTTTCTTTACAAATTGTTATGCTTAACTTTTCTTAGATCTTGCTCTGTCTTCAATGCTCCTTAATTTGTACAGTGGGTTTTATAACTAATTAACCCTTTCGCTGCTACAATTTTTCCATTGCAGGATGAAATCGTTTAGACTCAGAGTTAGCCAGATTAACCACCTAAGTACGACAATACCAGTAAAAGCGTTGACCTCTTCACTACGAGGGGCAATGCAAGTTTACATATATTATTTGAGCTAATATTTCTGTATCATTGGTATCTGTTTTGCATTTTTTATACTAAATCTAGTGTTAGTTTTTCTGTACTACAGGACCAATCGTTTCCTGTTTCTTTTTAGTATATATATTTCTCTACTTGGCCAGTCTGTTGTTAACTTTTCCACATCTTACATTTTTAGTGCAAACTTATCTGCATTTCTATATTCTGCTCGCTTTACCTTGGACTAAAAACTGCCATCCCTCCATCTTGACTGCCAAGTTGTAACGATAGAATAACACTCGAATATGATGCCAGCCACGAAGAATTACTACAGAAAGGATGCAGAGCCACAGCATTGCCATTTTCTGCCACTGAGCTGCGTGAAATAAGCTGCAAAAGAACGAACATTTGGGCCAAGTTAAAACTAATAAACTATATCACATATTTCTAGTGCAAAATGAAAAATAATGTTGCAAGCATATCTTGGCTACCTGTGCAAATGTCTACATTATTGGTGAGAGAGTTAATTCTGTGTGTGTGTGTGTGTGTGTGTGTGTGTGTGTGTGTGTGTTTGTGTGTGTGTGTGTTTGTTTGTGTGTGTGTGTGTGTTTGTGTGTTTGGGGGGTCTTTTGTTTATTTGTTAGCATATCCACATCAACGTCTCAATATTTTCAATTGAGAAATGAGGTTAGAAGGATATTATGATGATGATGACGTTGAGGTTAGAAGGATGATGATGATGATGAGGTTAGAAGGATATGATGATGATGATGAGGTTAGGATATGATGATGATGATGATGATGAAGATAATGATAATGATGATGATGATGATGATGATGATGATCCCCCTCAACCTTTACAGACTCCCCTGTATTGGCCACCCACCTTGACACCTGCCCCTGCCGCCGTTCCCAAGACAACAGCGACAACGGGAACGTAGACGAGAACGAGAGGGTGCTGAACCTTCTCTACTCCGGCAATCTGCACCTTGCCCACCCACCGCCACCACCCGCCTGTGCCTACTGCAGGGTTAGTGGGTGGCTGAAAACAGTGATGGAAGTTAGTATAGTCCTCACTTGCACTGGGACTTAATTACGGTGTGTGTGTGTGTGTGCGTGTGCGTGTGTGTGTGTGTGTGCGTGTGCGTGTGCGTGTGTGTGTGTGTGTGTGTGTGTGTGTGTGTGTGTAAATAGAAATAAGTACATTAATGTGTACTTAGGTATATAGAGTAATTTTGTTCAAAACAGAACATGGGCTTGATAGTCCATTCCCTGATGTCCAACACTCCTACGTGGCAGGCACTCACCTTCACAGGTCACCACTTCTTCTCTAACATCCATCGTCCATACTGAATACATGCTAGGACTGGTGTGATGGTATGATTCTATGTTCAAATTACATCTTACTGTATCTTTTCTATTTCAACATGGGTTTCATAATCAACAATGAAGATAAAAGTGTAATATACAAAATGTCTGCCAACATTCCAAAATAATGCAAAAGGGTCCCTCCCCTCCACATAAAAAAAAAAAAAAAAAAGTCTAGCATTCAAATACTCCCTCGTAAAAATTGGTAAACCCTACGGATTCATGTTGCCACAGTCCACAAAAGAGCTAAATAGGTGTTTGCATGGTGTGACCTTTGATCCAATAACACCCTTTTAAAGCCCCCCTCCCCCCAAAAAAAAATGAGTAAGGGGTCCAACAGCATTTGCCAAAGAATTTTACCAAGTTTAAAGTGAAATGGTGAATAAGTAAAGGAGTGGCACCCGACTGGAAAATTGTTTGGAAGAAAGAAAAGTGAAGAAAAAATTGAGCAAATCCAATATTCTCCATCACATGTTGAAAAGCATACACATATCGCTGAGGAAGATGAGTTGCACAATAACCAATTGCCAACAAGAATACGGTTCTATATGGAAAAATTTGGCATTAGGTTGAAATATTTTCTCGCTTCCAGAGGGGTGAGATGCAGCGTGAGTTCACCACAATGGGAATACTGGCGGCGGTGTTCCTTTTCCCAGTGGGTTTGTTGCTGCTGCTGTGGTACGCTAAGT
Organism: Birgus latro; assembly: GCA_018397915.1. Lineage (NCBI taxonomy): Eukaryota > Metazoa > Arthropoda > Malacostraca > Decapoda > Coenobitidae > Birgus > Birgus latro. Next base: position 2,700 of record JAGKTI010012886.1, read on the forward strand.
GGCGCTGCTCAGTCTGCAGTTATGTCACACCTTAACCTACGGCACACCAGGCTGGGTGGCTACCATGCAGGTATTTAAGATCATTTTTTCTTTTTTTGTCAACGGCATTTGTGAGGTTAACAAACCAGTATTCAGGGTTTATATTTGAGGAAGGATATTAGCTCATGAGTAGCCAGAAAGGGGAGGGAGGGTGTTCAACATTTTTGAAAATCACCCTCCCCATTACTTGCTGTGTTCGAGAGGACACAATAATTTAGTTGTTAAAAGGGCAAAGCTTCTCTGTGAAATGGCGAATTGGATTTTTCAGAAATTTCTGTAGGAGGAGTATTTCTTCAGTCCCCTTCCTCACCTACATACAGCTCTGCATGGTACTCGTATATGTCCGACCATGAGCTGAAAGTGGGACACATGTCGTACAGTACAGAGTGGGTACAGCTCACCTCCAAGTAGCGTGGAGATGAATTTGTCTCTTAGCGGCCGGTTGGATGGTTGTGTGTGTACAGTACCGTCATAGTTGAAATGATAGTTTAACGTTTATACCAAATCCAGGTACAAGGAAAATAGTCTGCATTACTTTAGACTGATCACACTTTGACATTATTTTTCTACTGAAATAATACTTGTATACTGTATGAGAGAATGGAATTTGAAAGTATCAATAAAAACACGTGAAAATTACTTAACCAAGCCTAACTTGTGGTGCTTACAGCTCATTTCCTACATACAACACACAGATCTCCTATTCACTTCAATTAAGGTGTATTTCCTGCCTACCTCATTACTTTTCATTCAGTCCCCACACCCTGACTTTTTTTTTTCTTAGCAAGACGGAAGCCGATTTATGGGACTGACTACCTGTCGAGACAAAATATTTAAGCTTCATCAAACCAAAGAGGTCTTTCTTAATTAATCTGAATAACGATAGATGATTTTTTGTTTTTAAAGTTTGGACGATACTTCTTCGAACTAGATGAGTTTAGCACTTCAGTCAAAGGGCGTTAGATTCTGTTGCGTCTTAATGATTTTATTCGGCTTAAGAACACATATGTAGCGAAGGAGAATTAGAAAAAAGGCCCTGGAATGAAGAAAGCAACTATAAGTCTTAATGTGTTTGGACAAGATCAAAATCATTGTTATTATTATTATTATTATTATTATTATTATTATTATTATTATTATTATTATTAATGTAGCTTACAAGAGACGTGCTTGGGTTGAAGGGGTAATCTCTACACTGCGATATAACTTATCCTTTTACTTCTGCCCTCCGTTCAGGCCAGCCAGGTAACATAAGGGTGCCACCACGAAGACTTCTTAGGGGACCCGAGGTGACCAAGAAATAGAGCAGAAATATTGTAAACCTTAAATGACGTGATGGGTCTCCTGCTTCACTTTTTCAGTCACATCAGGTATTTTGAATTTTATTCTTGTTATCTCCAGATGATCCTCTTCATTTTACAGGGGATTTTTCGAACTGGAGGAGTTATATATATCCGTTATTAATCCCTCCAGTATTAAAAGTCTCTTCAACTAAATAAAATCGTCTGTAGATATCAGGACTAAAATTAAAATTTACCTCCTCGAGCTAATGGGGTGAACGCTTTCCATCACTTCCGGATTGGTGAATGGTACTGATTTAAGTTTTAATCAATTGTTTTTGTCTTTTGAAGTATTTTAACCTTATTCTTAACTGGTGATTGTTGCCGCCTCTTCTGACCCAGCATTAAGTAGCGACCTGTTTTTTAGACTAAGGTTTTACAAGTATTTTAATCTTATTATTCGACAGTTACTGCCCCTCCTGAACCATCATTATTTTATCCCCTTCAGTATTGTGATGTAGTTCCGGACCTCTAGTAGGGAATATTGTTATCAAGGCTATATCTCTCATCCAGACCAAAAAGCCTTCCTTAAGCTGAGTAAAATAATCTGGTGGTAGTAATAGAAAGCAAAAATACATTACCGGATTGAAGAGGTTAATATTATAAATTTCAAAGCTTTTAATATTACTCAATTAAAATTTTGAATATTTTTTGTAAGTTGGTGCGCGACATAACCTATATTAAATCTGATACAATCTTGTTACATTATTTTCCTTTTGATAGATACGATTTTAACATTCAGGTTTATACCAGCTGTCAGCATTATCGCCTGGTAAGAAATGGAAGAGGTTACTAGAGAAGACTTGAGATTGTATGAGACTGTTATGCTGCCACGATCTTCAGTATAACCAGTCAGTAACTAATACACTCAAGCTCCCATGATTTACTCTCGGTTGAATATAATCGTCTGGCGTTAGCTGGAAATATATTGCTAGAGTTGCCCCGACCATCCTACAGTAGAGTCTTGATTATAAGAAATTTATGGGACTTTCAAAACTTACATCAATCGATTTTTTACGTATAGAAGAAGAAAATAATAGACAGTACTATACATACCTGTACCACTGAAGGATTTGGGGGGGGGGGGCTAGTTAGTCTCTCATTCTCCACCCTCTCCATTCCATCCCTCAGTCTCATCCATGATCTCTTCTTCCACCACACTCACATATACTCTCCTAGTTAGTCTCTCACTCTCCACCTTCCACTCCATCCCTCAGTCTCAGCCATGGTCTCTTCCTCCACCACACTCACATATGCCCTCCTAGTTAGTCCCTCACTCTCACTATGGCACCCCAGCACCCTGTACAACACCACCGCCATTAAGAATAATAAGGAGCCTTTAACAATGAGGCAACGTAAGAAGAAAAGGAGGGAAAATGGGCGAAAAAAAAGTCAGGTGAATGTTATAAAGGTTCGCCAAATTACACAAGTTCCCCCTCCATTGCTTACAGTTTTCTAACTCACAAGCTCCGCCCCCAGATGGCACCGACTTGTCTACCTCTTCCCAAAACACTGGGTATTTCCCCCGACCCTCGCCCGCGGCCCCTCAGTCACCCCATGATGAAGGTGGGGTGTAGATGCGTGACCTTTAGGTCCGCGGCGCCTTCCCGTCTTCCTCCGTCCTTGACCCAAAAGGCCTATTTTGACGAGGTCATTGGGATCGGAGTAGGATCGAGGCGGATTGCTGATCCAGAAGGGTCACACCAAAACAGTCCATCAGTCTGGGATCGGCTTGTCCTGTTGCCATGGCGACACCCCACTGCCCCACCTGATTGTAAACAAAACGATGGTGGTTGAAAGTTCAAATGGATGACTTGGTCAGCAGTAACTCTGCTCTCATTTTCAGCAATACGGTCCTATTACTGATGAAACCAGACACAGCTGAGCCCCTTATACCCATCTTAGTACCTGGCAGCATCATTTTATCAGTATATTATTTAAAAAACGAGTAAATACGGCACTTACAATGTAGGAGCTGACACTGTATTTGTTTTGGTGTGACGTCACAATCCAGGATCGCCCAGTTCAGTCCACCTCGGGGAGGTGGAGTGCCTCAGATTGATCCGGGATCATTTTTCACTCCAATCCAGGACCAGGACTGTGCCTCGCCAAAACGGGATCAGCTGTTGGGATCGACTTTATCTCGATCCGGGACCGATCCTAGATTAAACTTTCCCTCTCCAAAACGTGCCTATACTCCCATTCCCGGTCCTGCAGTCGTGGTGTCAACATCTCTACCCCTGCACTGCTTGAGATAGTGAAACATGAAGACCGCTTCCCGTAGACTTTCACTCTCTCCTGTCCAGCCGCCTTGGTGGTTATATCTCAGCCATGCCTTCTCCAGCTACCTCGGCCTTCGACCCGTCGAGGCACAGAGGAGTCGCCATGAGCGCATACCCTCACAGGAACCGTGAAATGGTACAGCGAGAAGGCGGGATATGGATTCGTCAGGTGCCAGGACACTGGCACTGATGTTTTTGTACACCTTCTGGAGATAACTGCTCCTACTTCACGGAGCTTCCGGCGCTCGTTAGGCAGGGGTGAGACTGTCGAATTCCGTCTCCACCAGACACCGAAGGATCGCGAGGCCATGGACGTCACTGGGCCGGGGGATGCAGCTGTGCAAGGCTCTGACTATGCACGGCTGCACCCCACAGCCCGTGGGCGCTGGCCTGGAGATGTACTGGTGGAGATGTATTGGTGGAGATGTACTGGTGGAGTGGAAACGATTGTCGCCATGTGCATCGCAACGGCGCAGGCGTTCTTTGGCGACGACAAGGCTGCACTGCTCATTCTTCTTCCTCCTATATTTAAGAAGAATGGGCTGTTGCGTCTTGTTATGCCTGTGATACACAGCCAGCCCATGGTCAGCAGCGTTGTGCCGCCACGCTGCAGCCTCCCAGACCCTGCACAACACCGCGGAAAAGGCTGCAGCTCGACTCTTCACTAAACAGAGCGACTGCCTCCTCCACCACCACCTCCGCCGCACCAATAGACACCACCAGTATTGAGGACAGCACAGCCACTCACCACCAGTCGTCAGCAGCTGAGGAGAGAACAGCTTCTCCTGCCTCCTCAGTCCAGCAGGTAGAAGAAGACTCCCCTCTCCCATCACCATCACCTACCGCTGAGGGCCTCATGGATACCATCCAACCTGCCACATCTGCTGCTGAGGGTTCAGTGTCTTCCCCACCTAAAAAGAACCAGAAGAAGAAGAAGGGAAAGCGCCAGGGCAAGCCTCCACCCATTGCCCAGCGCACTGCAAATGCCCTTCCTTCCATTGATCCTGCAACGGCCGCCCACCTTGCTTCGTGTAACGACATGGACCTCCAAGAGATTCTGCTCGACTTCTTCGCTCCAACCAACCCTGACGACGCTTCAGCTCTTCTCTTCAGGCAACTGTACGTCGACCTGAGGGAGGCGTACATAGCTCATCCCCGCAAGCACTGCGTCTCGCCCCTTCGACGGTCTTGCTGCAGATCCTTTGGAGGTCTGCCGTCTTAAATTACATCGTAACAAGGCTGCGCTCATAGAGCCCCCAACAACGACTACGATTCCTTGTCTTGCGCGCCCATATTTGGCCCGGTCCCCCCAAAGGAGGTAAATCTAACAACAACAACAATAACAGCTCTCTCTCTCTCTCTCTCTCTCTCTCTCTCTCTCTCTCTCTCTCTCTCTCTCTCTCTCTCTCTCTCTCTCTCTCTCTCTCTCTCTCTCTCTCTCTCGTGCTGTATCAAAAAAAAAAAAAAAAAATTTAACCTCGTTAGGAAGCTTTAGTCAGTGGTATAACCTCATTACGAGAACTAAACAAAATAAACGAGGTAAAATGGTAAAGGCGGGGGCAGACGTCATGAGGCGCTTCACCACGGTGCAAATAGAAAAAAAAAACAGGTGTAGGAGGGATAATTAGCCTCCTTTACAACTGTCCCCATCGGTCTGAAGTGGTTAATGTGCCTGACTCTTCATCCTGAGAGGGTTTTCTTAAGCTGCAGGAAATCGTCTGAAGCCTAGCAAAGAAAAGGAGTACGAAAATGGCATCAGCAGATGGAGTACGCTGTTTTAGATGCAACAGATCGAGTCCCGGAGGTGGCCAGAGGTTTTGGTATCATGAAGACGTTTTACATTTTATTTCCGATAGCTTCAGACGATTTTATTCAGCTGTGAGTAGCCTTGTCTTATGGAAGGGCTCGGTGGAATTTATATCTAATTCCTCCAGTTCGAAAAGTAATCTACTCTTTTTGAACTTACCATAACCAAGTTCAAAGCAAAATTTGACTTACTGAGAAACAGAGACGGGACCCCATGAGCGTAGCTCATTTCCTGTCTATCACTATCTGTCTATTGCCAGGCACCTTAATCCCGTAAGGAGTGGCCACAAACAAATCGCCTCCACGTCGCCGTCCCCCACCATTTCACTACCCTGCTCCCAGCTCACACAACCCTCACTCATATACTAGACGGGGAGGTAAATACAACTAGGTAAATACACACACACACACACACACACACACACACACACACACACGCTGACATAGAGGGGCATGCGCGCGCTCCATGTTATTTCATCAATTCCTTCATTCTGGTGACGTCTCTCTCTCTCTCCCAAATCACCCTTTCCTCCGCCATTAGGTTGCCCCCTCTCCACTGCACGCTCCCTCACTCAAATACTTCTCCATCTCATCACTCCATCCATTCCTCTCCCTCCCTCCTTCCTCCCCTTTCCACCTCTCATATTCACTCTCCTAGTTAGTCTCTCATTCTCCACCCTCTCCATTCCATCCCTCAATCCATTCCATGGCCTCTGCCTCCACCACACTCACATAATTATTATACTCTCCTAGTTAGTCTCTCACTCGCTATGGCACTCCCAGCATCCTGTACAACATCACCGCCATTAAGAATAATAAGGAGCCTTTAACATCGAGGCAACATAAGAACAAAAAGGAGAGAAAATTGGCGAAAAAAAAGTCAAATGAATGTCATATATGGTCGCCAAGTTACACAAGTTCCCCCTCCATTGTTTACAGTTTTCTATCTGACAAGCTCAGCCCCGAAATGGCACCGACTTGTCTACATTGTCCCACACCACAGGGAATTTTCCCCGTCCCCTGCCCGCGGCCCTTCGGTCACCTCATGACGAAGGGGGAGTGTAGATGCGTGACCCTTAGCTCCGCGGAGCCTTCCCGTCGCAGTGCATCACTGGATCCGTTGAGGGGAGCATCTGACAGCAGATCCGAGCAGACGAGAGCCCAAAAGATCAGGGGGACTGTTCGTTGGTTCAACGTGAAGGCTGGGTACGGATTTATCATGCGCCAGGACACTGGTGCTGATGTTTTCGTCCCTGGCCGTATGATCGTTGCACCCAACAAACAGCACTCCCAGAGCAACTTTGGAGTTCAGTCATTCACAGTCTCCTAAGGGTCCTGTGGCCAGCGATGTCTCCGGGCCGGGGGTGTTGCTGTGCAGGGCTCTCCCCATGCATGGCGACGTCCCACTGCCCGGAGATGCCGGCCTCAGGGTCCTGGGTGCTCTGGGGAGATGGACACCATCGTTGCGATGTGCATCGCGACGGCGAGGGTCTTTTGTGGTGATTACAAGGCAGCTATGCGCATTCTCCTCCCTCATATCTACGAGGAAAATGGGCTGCCATGTTTCGTCATCCCTGAAAGCTTCGCCTGCGATGTCCATCCCGCCACTCGTCCGAGGCGTCGGCCCCAGTCACAGCAGCCAGCCCAACCCCGCACAACCTCGCGGAAACGGCTGCAGTTAGAAATGGGACCATCAAGAAGAAGAAGGGGAAGAACAAGAGGAAGGCGGAACAACTTGGCCCCTCCGACGACTCAACCCTCGACCTGCTTGCTCCCTTCACTTCCACGAACGCCTGCCCTCAGGTTCAAGCCAAAGCCCGCATCAGAGACATTATGCCACCTCTCCATCCCACCATCAAGTAACTTCTCGATTCGTTATCTTACGAAGACATCTTCGATCAAAGAGACCGTTACTCGGAGAACAACTTCTCTGATGCACTCGACGCTTTACTGAGACTCACGATGCCTCTGCCATTCAAAGAACAACACATACGATGGTTGGAGGAAATAATTAACACTCGCCCCGACGACACAGCCGTCATGTACTACATTGTCCACAGGACTGAACACGAGAGACAACAGCATCTTCTCTGACCGGGCTCATGTATGGCCCCGAACGAACGAACGCCTTCCCCGTCTTCCTCCCGTCTTTGACCCAAACTCATTCTCTCTGTCGTGTTGTATCAGAACAAAAAAAAAAATTAACCTCAGGAAGTTTTAGTTAGTGGTATAACTTCATTACGAGAATTAAACAAAACAAACAACGAGGTAAAAAAGTAAAGGCGGGAGCAGACGTCATGAGGCGCTTCACCACGGTGCAAATAGAAATAATAAACAGGTGTCGCAATGCTAATTAGGTTCCTTTACACCTGTCCCCATCGGTCTGAAATGGTTAATGTGCCTGACACTTCATCCTAAGAGGGTTTTTCTAAGCTGCAGGAAATCGTCTGAAGCCTAGCAAAGAATAGGGGTACGAAAATGGCATCAGCAGATGGAGTACGCTGTTCTTGATGCCACAGATCGAGTCGCGAAGGTGGCCAGAGGTTTTGATATCATGCAGACGTTTTACATTTTATTTCTGATACTTTCAGACGATTTTATTCAGCTGTGAGTAGCCTTGTCTTATGGAAGGGCTCGGTGGAATTTATATCTAATCCCTCCAGATCGAAAAATATTCTACTTTTCTTGAACTTACCTTAAACGAGATCAAAGCAAAATTTGACTTACTGAGAAACAGAGACGGGACCCCACGAGCGTAGCTTATTTCATGTGTATCACAATTTATCTGTCTATCTATTGCCAGACGCCTTGATCCCGTAAGGAGTGGCCACAAACAAATCGCCTACATGTCGCCCTGTTCCCAGCCATTTCACTGCCCTGCTCCCAGTTCACACCCCCATCTCGCATAATATACTAGACGGGGAGGTAAATACATCTAGGTAAATACACACACACCACACACACACACACACACACACGCACGCACACACACACACACATACACACACACACACACACACACATACACACACACACACACACACCATACACACACACACACACACACACACACACAAACGGGCGCGCACGCGCTCCATGTTATTTCGTCAACCCCATCTTTCTGGTGACGTCTCTCTCTCCCCTCCAAGTCACCCCCAAGTCATCCTTCTTGCTTTACTATCCTTACCTTCAACTTGTAGAATTAGATATCGTAGTGATAGTCTTCTCTGTAACAAGCAGCCTCGAAAGGACCATTAGGTCTGTTGCTGTTTGCTGCACTTTGTACTGTACTCCTTTGTACTCCTCCGCCATCAGGTTGCCATCGCTCCACCGACGCCCCCCTCACTCATATACTTCACTCCATCACTCCATACCTTCCTCTCTCTCCTTCCCACCTCCCCTTCCCCCCACCTCTCACATACACTCTCCTAGTTAGTCTCTCATCCTCCACCCTCTCCACTCCATGCCTCTGTCTCATCCATGGTCTCTTCCTCCATCACACTTACATATACTCTCCTAGTTAGTCTCTCACTCTCCACCCTCTCCACTCCATCCCTCAATCTCATCCTTGGTCTCCACAACACACACATTCCTAGTTAGTCTCTCACTCTCACTATGGCACCCACAGTATGCTATACAAAACCACCATCACTCAGGAATATAACCCTTTAATATCGAGGCAACGTAAGAAAAAACGAGAGGAAAAAAAGCGAAAAAAGTTAAATGAATGTTATAAAGGTTCGTCAAGTTACACAAGTTTGCCCCTCCATTTTTTACAGTTTTCTATCTCACAAGCTCCGCCCCCAGATGGCACCGACTACTTTGTCCCAAAACACAGGGTATTTTCCCCCTCCCCCTCCCGCGGACCTTCAGTCACTTCATGACAAAGAAGGTATGAAGATGTCGACCCTTAGCTCCGCGGTGCCTTCCAGTCTATAAGAGGGAGAGGGAGATATCTTTAAACAACAGCCTTCCCGTCTTCCTCCGTCCTCGACCCAAACTCTCTCTCTCGTATCAGAACAAAAAAAATTTAACCTCGTTAGGAAGCTTTAGTCAGTGGTATAACTTCATTATGAGAATTAAACAAAACAAACAACGAGGTAAAAAGGTAAAGGCGGGGGGCAGACGTCATGAGGGGCTTCACCACAGTGAAAAAAAAAAGTGTAGCAAGGCTAATTAGGCTCTTTTACACCTGTCCTCATTGGTCTGAAATGGTTAATGTGCCCGACTCTTCATCCTGAGAAGGTTTTTCTAAGCTGCAGGAAATCGTCTGAAGCCTAGCAAAGAATAGGAGTACGAAAATGGCATCAGCAGATGGAGTACGCTGTTCTACATGCCACAGATCGAGTCCCGGAGGTGGCCAGAGGTTATGATATGTAGACATTTTACATTTATTTCTGATGCCCTCAGGCTATTTTATTCAGCTGTGGGTAGCCTTGTCTTATGGAAGGGCCCGGTGGAATTTATATCTAATCCCTCCAGTTCGAACAATAATCTGCTCTTCTTGAACTTACCTTAAACGAGATCAAAGCAAAATTTGACTTACTGAGAAACAGAGACGAGACCCCACGAGCGTAGCTCATATCACGTATATCACTATCTATCTATCTGTCTATTTCCAGACGCCTTAATCCCGTAAGGGGTGGCTACAAACAAATCACCTCTGTGTCTCCCTGTCTCTCGCCATTTCACTGCCTTACTCCCAGTTCACACACCCCTCTCTGATACGAGTATACTAGACGGGGAGGTAAATACAATTAGGTAAATACACACACACACACACACACACACACACACACACAGGGGGGCGCGAGCGCTCCATGTTAGTTCGTCGACCCCTTCATTCCGGTGTGTGTGTGTGTGTGTGTGTGTGTGTGTGTGTGTCTCCCTCTCTGTGTCTGTCTCTCTCCCCTCCAAGTCACCCCCAAGTCATCCTTCTTGCTTTACTATCCTTACCTTCACCTTGTAGAATTAGATATCGTAGTGATAGTCTTCTCTGTAACAAGAAGCCTCGAAAGGACCATTGGGTCTGTTGCTGTTTGCTGCACTTTGTACTGTACTCCTTTGTACTCCTCCGCCATCAGGTTGCCATCTCTCCACCAAAGCCTCCCTCACACATATACTTCACCCCATCACTCCATTCCTTCCTCTCTCTCCGTCCCTCCTCCCTCCCCCCCCCCCACCTCTCACATATACTCTCCTAGTTAGTCTGTCATGCTCCACCCACTCCACTCCATGCCTCAATCTCATCCATGGTCTCTTCCTCCATCACACTTACATATACGCTCCTTTATAGTCTCTCATTCTTCACCCTCTCCATTCCCTCCCTCAATCCCATCCATGGTCTCTTCCTCCACCATACTCACATACACTCTCCTAGTTAGTCTCTCACTCTCGCTATGGCACCTCCAGCATCCTGTATAACACCACCATTAAGAATAATAAGGAGCCTTTCACATCGAGGGCAACATAAGAACTAAAAGGAGAGAAAATGGGCAAAAAAAAAAAAAAAAATGAATGTTGTGAAGGTTCACCAAGTTACACAAGTTCCCCCTCCATTGTTTACAGTTTTCTATCTCATGAACTTCGCCCCCAAATGGCACCGACTTGTCTACCTCGTCCCAAAACACTGGGTATTTCTTTCCTGGGGACGGCCCTTCAGTCACCTCATGTCAAAGGAGGGGTGTTGACATGTGGCCCTTAGCTCCGCGGCGCCTTCCCGTCTTCGTTCTCGACCCAAACTTTCTCTCTCTCTCTCCACGCTACAATTCAATAGAGAAGAGAATGTTATGGTGAAATATGCAAAGATAATCACTAAGGTAGAGACATAAGAATGTCTCCTAAGCTCACTACAGTGCAGTGTTTTGTATCTTCATTCTTCAGGATCAGATGAATAATTGTTAAACAGTAGATGCTCTCATATTGACTTCCACATATTGATATTTCTTTGTTAATATGTATTTTTCACTGTAAACAGGCTACCACCAGACAACGTTTATTCATCTTAAGCAGATCTGTTGTAATGAATGAATTAATGAAGGTAGTATTTATGTGTGTCATATGTAAGCCTTCTTTTGACGATGTTGTCATCACTGATCTCTCTGTACCCTCCACATGCCCCAGCCATCTCCATCTACCCTTTCTCATCACACTACTATCACATTCAGGTCTTAAGTTTGACATTCGCTATTGTATTTGCACTTGATCTATTTCATTTTTAGTCTTTCATTTTGCTTCACCACATAGCATTCATCATCAAAGTACTTCGCTCTTTACTCTACCCATGTTTCCTCAAACATGCCCTTACACATCTCACTTCATGCCATTAATCTGATTTGCTTCTTCTCCTCCGTGTAAATCTCTCCCCTGTGTCTTTTAAGTGAACTCATATTTGCATTATTATTTAATCCAGTTGGTTACTCTACTTACAAACTTACCTGAAGAGTTTGATTATAACTCAGAAAGTTTGTAAGCTGAAATTCACTAATACTTGAGGCAAGGTACGTACAAATCATTGGCGGACATTGAGAACACTGGTAGAAAGTGTAATATAATGAAATTGTTTTACCAGTTACATCAAGTAAATTAATTTGATAATTGATACCAGTGTTCTTAAGTTTTAATTTGTATTATATATTGTTCAGTCCAGTTTTATGTAGATGTCATGGAAATAATTCCTCTGTAAATACTTCTCACTAGCTAATAGTTTTAACTGAGTTGGCACTTGGTTTAGCCTTTAGTAATTACATGCAGTTTATGAGAAAAAAAAATATGTTTATTTATCAGCATTTTAGTGATGAAAATTAAATATCGGTAAATAAAAGATAACTGTATTTATGTTAAGAGTTCGGTAGGGAAGAGTAAAGTAATGGTCTTCGAGAGAAGTGAAGTTGGTGAATGTACAGTGAGGCTGGATGAGGAGGAAATGGATAATGTGAGTGCATTTAAGTATTTGGGTAGTGTGATGAGTAAGGATTGAAGTTTAGAGGGTGAAGTGCTTGAAAGGGTACAACAGGGAAGAAAGGTTGCTGGATCCTTGAAAGTAGTGATAAGAAACAAGGAAGTGAGCATGGAACTGAAAAAGCTACTGCATGACAGTATTGTGATACCAACTCGAACGTATGGAAGTAAAGCTTGGCCCTCGCTGGAGGGACAGAAGTCAAGAGTGAGAGCAGTGGAGATATTATTTGAGTGGAGCCTGTGGAGTCACATGGAGAGACAGACTGACAAATGAGGAAGTGAAGGAGCTTTGTGGTGTGGATGTGTATGGAAGTGATAGGAAGTGTTAGGAGAAACACATTAAGGTGGTTTGGCCATGTGGAGAGGATGGAGAGTGAGAAACTGACGAGGAAAGTGTTTGTGAGTGAGGTGGAGGGGGGGAGAGGGAGGGGGAGGCCAAGGATGAGATGGAGAGATGGAGTGGAGAGGTATATGAGAGAGGGGGGTGTGAACTGGGAGCAGGGCAGTGAAATGGCGGGTGACAGAGCGACATGGAGGCGATTTGTTTGTGGCCACCCCTTGCGGGATTGAGGCGTCTGGCAATAGATAGACAGACAGATAGATAGTTCTGTATTAGATTATTATGTGTAGTGTATTAAACCTCTTCAGTCTGGTTATGTATTTTGATGTATTTGTCTCCCACCAGATAATTTAACACAGCTTCAGCCATGCCTACAGTAACAGAGGGGTTAATGAAGGCTATATGTAACCCTTTCAGTTAGTCTCCACCAGCTGAATTTAATTATCTGGAAATAACATGATTAAAAGGGAAAATATGTCATCAGATTGAGTGAGATTACAAACTTGTGGGATTTGTACTGACTAATTTTTTGTAAATAGAAAATAATGCTTTTAAAGAGGTTTTGTAAATATACCAAAATTTACGACTGTAAGAAGTCACGATGTTCCTCAGAAACTAATAATCTTGCTCTTACATGACTCCGGTGACTAAAATCATTGGGCATACATTAGTTTAAATAGAGTACGATACTAGAGTTTCCTACTAGAGGTGTCCCGAGCATGAGAGCGACTATCTGCAGTTAAGCAAAGGAGTGTATGTGATGCCTTTGTGGCCCTAACTCCTCTGGACTTGGACCTGGTGGACTGCAGGTTAAAAATGACCCTCAGTCCACCATTCTTTCCAGGGATAGGGAGGGAGTTCAGTTCACAGTTCTTTGGGGGGATGAGGAGGAAGTTAAGAGATGTTCTTTTGGAGTTCATCATTCTTTCAGGGGAAAGGGAGGGGATAAAAGATTTCTCCTGCAATCCACTAGTCTTTGGAGGGATGGGAGGGAGTTGAGGGATGGTCTACAGTCCACCATCCTTTCAGGGGATAAGAAGCTAAGGGATGTGTATCATGCATATATCTGTGCCATCATGTTAAGCTGCCCCTCTCAAGCAGGTGTGTTTATGATCAAGTGAATAAAGGCAGTCGTTATAAACGAGAGATAACTCAAAATATCACTTTTACCATACAAGTGATATACTGTAAATTGGAGAAAACTGGCAAATTGGCTTGTACATAGATGAGGAACTGCACTGTAATGTATTTGGTTTGTCTGTAGCAAAGTACTTTGGGCCACTCGCACATCTTGAATACTAAGCCATAGCTGCATGAAAATTGATAAGCCCTAGTTATTTGGTATGAATTAGTCGCCTTGATTACTAGTTAACCCAATACCTGACCAATAATGAGCTGAGAATGGCTGAGGATCTTTTATTAGTTTAGGCAAAATGCACTACACTCAGTTTCTGTAATTTACTGTGATTATATGCCTTATCTAGTCCTATAAAAAAGTGACCCCCTGATCTCAGGTGTATGGGAAAGGAACCCTGGGCCAGATCCCCCAAAGCAGTGACAAGAAGTAGAAATTGGGCATGATATTGCAAAAGTTGGTACAAAACAGTGCACTATTGCGATTCCTACTGTAAGTGAAGCTTGAGAAAGACAAAAGCCAAGAGTGAGAGCAGTGCAAATGCAACACTGTATGTGACAGGAGCATATGGAGTTATGTGGTGAGACAATCACACAGATGAAAACTGAAGGAGCACTAGTGTTGGTATGGATGTGCTAGAAAATAATAGAAATATTCTAAGACAGTTTGGCCATGATGAGAGTATGGAGCATGGCAGTTTGACTTTGAGAGTCTGAGGAGGAGGGGGAGAGAGAGGATGAGATGGAGGGATGGGGAGTAGTAGCATAGCTTGAGCGGTGGGGTCACCCTGGCCACCCCTGATATATGCTTGGTCACCCCTTTCCCACACCGTTTTAAAGTCCTAGCTATGACACTGGACGGTAGTGTGTTAGGGGGATGTAGCCCAGATGGAGAGAATAACTCCACTATGACAGTGGCAGATAAAAGCAATAGTTACTTGTCGGGGCATGGATAAAGGTGGTGATAGACCGGTGGTACTAGGGTCTTATTAGCAGTAGCAGTAGTAGTAGGTGGCGATGGTGGTGGTTGTAAATCCCGGTTCATCTGAAATGTAAAACCAGTAACTGCAGGCTGAAGTTGCCCTCCTGCAGTCCACCATTACCCTTTCAAGAGATAGGGATGGGGATGAGAGGTATTTGCAAAACCAGGCACCAGAACCGCACAGCTGTCATTGCCACTATGTGAAGGCATCTTTTTCCAGCACCATGTGAGTAGTAACGATATTATACCGGATTAAGACTTGTGGGGGTGGAGGCTCCCTAAGACTAACGTTGACAGCTCAGTAATAAAGGCACTGGCAATTTTCAGTTATACGAAGGCTGTGCTGTACACATTGCAGTGTTTGCTGTTGCTTCCATATTAGGGACTTGAAATGTCTAAGGTCAGTATTCACTCTGTCTTGTGAGGACCCCAGAGCAGTAGCCTCAGTAGCCCCCTCCCCCCTTGAATCCGGCCCTGGCTGATATTGCTGCTGTCAGTGATGCTTCCTCTACAACAATCTTCTAATTTCATACTCAAGCACTTTTGACTCAGATAAACAGAGTCGTCTGGTGTTGGCTGGTATATATTAAGAGAGCTGTATGATCATGAGAGTTAATAGAGACAGCATTAACACTCTCAGAGTAGTATGACTCACTCTCAACTGAATGCTATCGCCTAGCAGCACCTGGAATAGAAAAGTAGACTTCCCCCTATCACGAAAGGGCCCTGGTACCATCTAGTAGTTGTAAAAATAGCTGGACAAGTTTCTCGTCTTGGTAGATGTCGCTACTTGGCTGCTTTTGCTAGTTGCCGATGGACAATGGAAGGACGAGGGTGTGTGTGTGTGTGTGTGTTGCTGTTGCCTCATTCCCCTGAGGTAAGTGTTGGATTTTTGCAGTTTTAGCCATTAATGTGACTACATTAGGACACAAGAATGTCGCACTGATAGCCGGGAAGTATCATGGGCCAAAGAAATAGTACCCATGAGCTAATGGACGTAATTTTGATGAGACAAGGGGGCTGTTAGTGTGAGGGAGATGAGGAGGCCTTGTACCGCCTCAATTTTGGTGTCTCAGCACCAGTGGCATGCAGTGTGTGTCGACCTGTAGATTCTCGTGCCGATCAGACTGGTGGACTAGGCTTGTCTGCCCCCTAGTCCCTGTCCACCTAACAGTACAGTTAGTGACCTGAATGTAAACTGATTAAGTGCGATTCGTATTTAAGAGGGACAATGTGACGAAAAAACATTATTGTATGCAAATCACATACACACACACACACAAACACACACAAACACAGACAAACACACACACACTGGCACAGACACACACACACGTAAGTACGTATATTGTGGGGTTGTTCATTTTACCTGAGGCGAGATAGTCATCTTTTTGCAGCTTGTTTCCTGTAGTCCAGTGAAAGAATTAGACAACTTACAGCTCTACATCATTTCCATAGCACTTCTTCGTGACTAGCACCATTCCAGTGATAACCCATTGTTACGGCACATCATTTAAGAAAGAGATTGCAATTGTATGCCTAGTTAGAGAGAACAGGGTATAGTTGGGATGACGCAACACTTATATTTTGCCACTTATTTCCAGCTCACTCCGCACACAGACCTCAGGTCACGTCTTCCACAGAACAGATAACAGATGGAGAGCCAGAGTAACCAAATGGCAGGCCAGAGATGGAGCGAGAGGTTGAGGTACAGGGAGAACAAAAAATGAGAGATAATACTCACAGATCCTCCGAGATGGGACGGAACTAGCTAACAACCAATGGATGGGAGTGGAGACAGGTGAGATGGGTCTTTATCATGTAGTGGTGTGTCACAGGCTGGTGATGATAATGGTGATGATAATACTGCTAGTACTGGTGATAATGGTGACGATTTAATTTATGTACGAACTAACATATGGGATGACGATAATGATGATGATGATGGTGATGATGATGATGATAACTGTAATGTTGAATCTCCTGGACCAGCTAATTAAGCCGGGATTATTTTGATGATGATGATGATAATGATGACTCCTGTACAAATTCAACAATAAAATTAGAAGGTAGTGATGAATATGATGATGAAGGTGATGACTGATATAACATCTGTTCTACATCTTTCACAGTGTTGAGATGACAATAACATGCTGCTGACGATGATGATGATGACGATGATGATTAGGACGACAAGGAAGATGATGATGATTACGACAACGAAGATGGAGACGACAACGACGATGATGATGACGACGACGACGATGATCTTCAAGTCACTGGCTGAGTCACATCTTCCTGTCCTTGTCGTTTAACCTCAAACGTTATGGGGACTGGGCATGTGTGTGTGTGTGTGTGTGTGTGTGTGTGTGTGTGTGTGTGTGCGCGCGTGTTCTTGTGCCTAGTAATTCCCACACATTCGAACTATTTATATTTCAGAAGTGCAAATGAGGTCAGGGATATCGCTCCTCTACTTGGCCATACAAATACTTAACACTTACACAATATTCTGAAAAAAAAAACATGCTGGATTCCTGAGATCACATCACTGGGTTTCAAAAATCAGTGGTCACTGTCTCTTTATTTATCACAAGGAAAGGGATGGATATGTGTGTCAAAAATAGTAGCTCAGTTTTGGCCTTTCCCTGGACCGTGAATTATTTAAATGGGATAATTATCCTTCTTTATATTTAGTTGTGAGGATGCAACACACGTAGTTTTGTTTACGTTTTGTCAGGGCACATCCAAGAGCGGCCATGTCCATCTGCTTCTCACTAATGATTTTCGAACGAGGTGCTACATTCCTCTAGATTTTAGGGACAGTGAAGCCACAACACGCCATGCCATACCATAACATACCATACAACGTCACCCCTCACCACACAACCCCACACCACACATTCCCACACCGCACCACCCCTCACCATACCACACCAAGGGGATTAACTAAAGGGGCCTGAAGCTCCCGCATCTGAGCTTGTTTCCAGGTAACTGCACACGCAGTCCTCAGGTCACGTCTTCCACAGAACACATAACAGATGGACAGCCAGCGTAACTGAGTGCGAGGCCAGAGATGGAGTGAGAGGATGGGCTACACAGAGAACAGGAAAGAGCGATAATACTCACAGATCCACCAAGATGGGACGGAAGAAGCTAACAATCAATGGATCAGAGTGGAGAAAGGTGAGAGGGGTCCTTATCATGCAGTGGTGTGTCACAGGCTGATGGTGATGATATTGATGGTGATAATGAAGTTGATGCTGATGGTGGTGATGCTTTAACATCCCAACGTTGTAAGGCAAAGAATCCACAGTGAGGCTAGATGGTCAGGAAATGGAGAATGTGAGTGCATTTAAGCACTGATGTAATGTGATGAATATGGATGGAAGATTAGAGGATGAAGTGACTGAAATGTTTTATCAGGGAAGAAGGGTTGCTTGTTGTCTGAAGGCAGTGATTAGGAATAGGGAACTGAGGACGAAAGTATAAACAAAAGGGGGGGAGGGGGGCCACTGCATGCTGTGATTCTCACTTTAAAGTATGGAAGTGAAGCTTAGATCCTGTTGGAAGGCCACAAGTCAAGAGTGAGAGCAGTAGAAGTGAATTATTTGAGAGGAGCAAGTGTAGTGTCATAAAGAGACAGACAGACTAATGAGGAGGTGAAGGAGCGTTGTGATGATGATGTGGATGAAATTAAAAGCGTTAAGAGAGATACTTCGAGATGGTTTGGCCATGTGGAGAGGAAAGAAAAAAGAAAATGATCAGAAGAGTGCATGTCAGGGGGGGAGGAGGAGACGGATGATGAGATGGAGGGAAGGAATGGAAATATGAGTGGGATATATGAGCTAAATGGCAAAGGACAGGGCATCATGGAGATGATTTGTTTGCGGCCACCCTTTACGGGATTCAGGCGTCTGGTTATAGATAGATAGATGTAGACAAATAGATAGATAGATAGATAGGTGATGATGATACTATGATAATGATGATGAGGAGGAGGAGGAGGAGGAGAAGGAGGAGAATGGTGATGATAATGAGATTGAGGATGTAGATGATGATGATGATGATGGTGGCAATGACGACGACAACTACGGTGATGATGATGATGATGATGATGATGATGATGATGATTTTTGTCGGTAGGTGGAAGGACGAAACAGCACGAACTCTTCCATCGGTCCAAGCATCCACTATTGTCCATCCATCCGCCCAACCATCCATCCATCCATCAATCCATCCATCCCGCTTAATGTTAAAAGCTAAGTCTATTTTTTGTCATGCGCCTTTTGGAATGAGGGACGTATTCAAGGTGGACAGGGGTTTTAGTAACACCTCTTCTTCAGCGATTTATTGTTTGCATATTACACCTTGGCATTCTTTTTGTATTTACATCGTTTTGATACGGACATAAACTGAACCAGTGGAATTAAGTCTGAGATGGAGGGATGGAGTGGAGAGGTATATGAGAAAGGGCGGTGTGAGCAGGGAGCAAGGCAGTGGAATGGCAGGGGACAGGGCGACATGGAGGCGATTTGTTTGTGGCCACCCCTTACGAGATTAAGGAGTCTGGCAATAGATAGACAGATAGAATTAAGGAGGGTATTGTGGTGTACTGTGCAAACTAAATCGCTAACGAAGAGATATTACGAGATCCCCCAAAACCACTTATAATGCTACGGTACGGTAGATGTTATAGAAAAAATATCTAGCTTAAAAATAATAAGAAAAAATTATGGTGGTCAGACAAAATGAAGAATTATTGGGATGTGTTCTTTACAGAGACATTAGTACAGATTTTGACATTAAAGTAAATTTTTATATTCTTACTTGAGGGAAAGAATTAATTAGGAAATTAAAGGCAAAAGCCTTACATGGTGACCAGAAGAAATTGTCAATGAAAACTGGTTTATTTTCTATCTCCAGATTTTCTAAAGCATTGCTCTGTGACGCAGTCAAATTTACCCTACACAACCCTACCCTGCCTTACCCTATCCTCTTTATCTTAACCTGCCCTACCCAACCCTTCTTACCTTACCCTACCCTCCTTACCATACCCTACCATACCCTGCCCATATACAAGAAATGGAGGAGCATTCCCAGACTCAGTGCACTCTTAACACTTGCAGGGACAGACTCTGGGTAACTAATGAAATACTCTTGCTTCTCAGCAAATAGTACACCAGAGTCCATCCTGTCACAATATGTAGCTATGGGAGGCACACAAATCTACGCGACAGGTAGTACTAATCCCTTTCATATAACAAAGCCACACAACACAGCCAGAAAGCATTCAGAGGGATACACCTCTGAAACCGCCTGCATTTTTCATGATTTATAAACTAACCTCCGTCCAACATCTTTGGCGAAAGTAAATAATTCAGCTCTTAGTTTGCCCGCGTTACGCAGCTTCAAAGAAGGCATACCTCCACCGATGCCAATAAAGTTTAAGATTTCTTTCCTTCTCCCAACCCGGACCCACCTCCATATACAATGAACTCTTCCTTGTCTCTGTGCCCACCTATCCACCAGATTCCAATGGGGTCCGATAGCAACTTTTTTGGAGACGTCTTGTTCACAGGCAAATAGACCGACATGCACACAGACAGACAGATTCAGGTGAATACATAACCTAAGTTGACGGAGGTAACCAGGCACATAAAGCAGCCGCCAGACAAACACTATGCAACCCTACTAAACAGCATCCCATCTCCAAAAAAAACAGCATCCCACCACAAGCATCCCACCACCTGCATCCCACCGCCTGCATCCTACCACCTGCATCCCACCACCTGCATCCCACCACCAGTATCCCACCACAACCATCGCACCACAACCATCCCACAACCAGCATCCCACCAACAGCATCCCAACACCAGCATCTCTCTGCCTGCGTCCCATCACCTGCATCCTACCACCTGCATCCCTCCGCCTGCATCCCACCACCTGCATCCCATCTCCAGCATCCAATCTCCAGCAACCCACCACCTGCATCCCTCCACCACCATCCTATCTCCAACATCCCACCACCAGCATCCCACCACCTGCATCCCACCAACTGCATCCCACCACCTGCATCCCACCACCAGCATCCCATCTCCAGCATCACAACTCCAGCATCCCACCACATGCATCCCACCACCTGCATCCCACCACCTTCATCCCACTACCTGCATCCCACCACCTTCATCCCACCACCAGCATCCCACCTCCAGCATCCCACCACCAGCATCCCACCACCTGCATCCCACCACCTGCATCCCACCACCAGCATCCCACCACATGCATCCCACCACCTGCATCCCACCAC
>JAGKTI010012888.1:0-23887 GCA_018397915.1 Birgus latro
CTCCACATCTTTCACGAATCACATTATTTCGTATCCTATCCACATTCTGTACTCCACATACATTCCTCAGCAGTCCCATCTCCACTGATCTTACTCTCCTTCATGTAAGCCTCGTGCAGCTGCAACACTCAAGCCTCTATTTCTTATCAAGGTCTTCATTGCACCAGCTACTTTTCTTCCTTGTGTCACTCTACTTTGAACTTCTTTTGCACATTTTCCTTTCTTTTCTATCACTGTACCCAGCTATTTGAACTTTCTCACCGATTGCAGTCTCTCTTCATTCACTGTAACATCGCACTGGGAGTCACCTTTTCCCTCAATAACCATCACTTTACTCTTTTCTACATTTACTCTCAAGGCACAACGCTCACAGACACCAGCAAAACTCTGCACTAGCCTACCAGGTTCTTGACCGGTATTTGCAAGCAGTACTGGATCATCCGCATACAACAAATTTGAAATATTCCATCCATCACCATTCATTACCAACGCCATCCCCCTCTCTATTACTCGTGTTTTTACTTCTCTCATCACACCATCCATATATACATTGAACAACCATGGGGACATCACACAACCTTGTCGCACGCCCACACCGATCGTGAACCATTCACCTAGATGCCCATTAACCCTTACACATGCTTCACTACCATCATAAAAACTCTTGACGGCACCTAGCAGCTTACCATCTACACCGTACATGCGCAAAACTTTCCACAATCCTTCTCTGTCTGCTTTGTCGTATGCATTTTCCAGATACATGAATGCCATAAACACCTTATGGTCCTTCTCACAAGCCTTCTCTGCTATCTGTCTCACTGCAAATATTTGATCCACACATCTTCTGCCACTCCCAAAGCCACCCTGTTCACCACCCACTAGGACTTCTGATATCTCTCTCACTTTCTCTATAATAATTGTTCCATATACCTTCCCTACCACACTCATTAAACTTATGCCACGATAATTCTCGCACTCACTTCGCTCACCTTTATTTTTGTACAAGGGTACAATGACAGCCTTTTTCCACTCTGCTGGCACGGTTTCACTCATCCCATGCCTTCTTACATATCTCCAACAAGCACTTCATTCCACTCTCTCCACTACACTTAATCATCTCTGCATACACCTCATCAACCCCGGCTGCTTTTCCATTTTTCAGCCGCTTCACAGCATCCCTCACCTGTGCAAGTGTCACATCTCCTGGCACATCATTCCTTCCCTGCACACCCCCAAAACCAATCATGTTTACAGTCATTCTGCTCTCTATGTTCCCATTCATCAGGCTTTCAAAATATTCTTGCCATCTGGTCCTTACTTCATCCCCTTGGGTTAATAATCTACCACCTACATCCTCCACACCAGCACATTTCTTTCCGCTTTCACTTCTACATTTCTGCACCTCTTTCCAGAATAACTTCCTATTTTCAGAGCAGTTTGCGTTCATTTATCTTCCTAGATCATCATTTACCTCCTTTTCCCTCTTCACTAGTCTCTTTACGTGCTTCTTGCTCTCTATATACACTATTCAGTTCTCATTTCAGATGAACCCCTGTCCTGTAACCACTTTAGCCACTTCTTCCTCTTTTCCTCCACTGCTCTCTTAACCTCATCATCCCACCATGCCGTACCTTTCTTCTTTGTTGTTAAACTTCCCACACCACACAGCGCTTTAGCATTCCTAACTAAGCAATCCCTATATGCATTCCACAGGCTGTCCAGATCCATTTCTTTCCAATTCACTAATTCTAACTCCTCCTCTACTTTTGTCCTGTAATCATCTGCCATTTCTTTGATCCTCAGCTTCTCAACTTTTAGTCTTTCTCCTTGCCTGCTCCTTTCTCTCCTGATCCACCTCACTCCTCTTAGCTTAATCTTGCATACCACAATCATATGATCTGAGAGACTTCCACTTCTCCTCTCAAGACCCTCATATCAGCAACAATTCCCAGCATCGACCTCTCTACGAGCACGTAATCAGTCAGGCTTCTTTCAGCATGATCCCCGTTTCCTCTAAACCATGTATATTTATGTGCATCTTTGTTTTGAAATACGAGTTACAAATGCACAGCCTCCTTTCCTGACACATCCTTTAATCGCTTCCCATTATAATTTTCTCCTGGTACTCCATTATAACCCATTATGTTATTCTCAGGACCAGTGCCTACTCTTCCATTCATATCCCCCATTACGATTACTTTATAGCTCCTGGGCATTTCTCCTACTACTTCATCCAGCTCATCCCAAAGCCTGTCCTTCTCTCTCTCATTCCTGTCCTCACACGGTGCATACGCTACAATTACCGCCATTTTCACCTTCTCAAACGTGAACTTGACAAACATACGCCTCGAGCTGACACATTTGTAGTCTCTCATTCCACTCTGCCACACCTCATTCATCAACAAAACAACTCTTTCCTTGTATCTTCCTCGCCCATTCATCCCCAATCTTACACATCTCACACCCTCCCACTCCTCCACTTCACACCCTTTCATCTTTTTTTTCACACAATGCCATCACGGCATACCTCGCACTCTTGAACACATTCACCACGTCCACCCTCTTGCTCTCCTCATTCACACCTCTCACATTCCACATGACCATGCGAATCTGCCCGTTTGGTTGGGGCCCTGGGTAAGTATTGTGCCCTCCGAGGTTCTCTGACACGACTGCCATGATTAAGTGATTTTGGATAGGCGAATCTGGGGACACTTAACCCTGCATAAACCACGGTTATATGGTTACCACCCAGCTCAGTAAATGGTTTCCTGGATGCAGGAAACCATTTGGCTTGTCACTCAGTGTAGAGATCACACGGTATCTCTACATTGATGGGCGCCCCCATCCACCACATAATACTAATACTAATACTAATAATAATAATAATAATACAGTAAGTCGAATTTTCCGTACACTGAACGAGACCTCTACCTGTACTTCCTATTGGGCCCCATAAAGAATAAAACAACGAGATTTGTTACACGTGCCCTGATCGACTATCATCTATCCTTTCACACCTCACACACTCATTACTCTATACTCTTTACCTTTACCTAAAACTGCCATCTCTGTATCTGGAGCTGCAAGAAATTAACACTGGAATATGATGCTACGTCACAAAGACGCGTTATGGAAAGGATTCAGAGTCAAAGTACTTAATCTCATTCTGCCACTAAGTTCCAAGCAACAAGCTGAAGAAAAAAAAAAACGAGAAGTTAAACCGAAGAACAATTTTTTTTTTTTTACGAAACAGTTGGTTTCAATAACGCATAACTTGAATAAATCTGCGGTAAATTCAATATAACAAAGTGTAATGTGCATCATTCCGTATCAAATGGAGTGAAGGAATGTCAGGCTCACATTATTCTGGACTCACAGTGTCACCTGGCATTGCCTAAGACTTATGCTAACCGGGATGACTGATGCCACAAGTTGCAGCTGCAATAAACGGATCTGAGGAGGGTCACAGCGATCAATGTGAAGGAAAACATGGCCAGAGGTAGACCAATTAAAGACTTGGGATGAGGTTCTGCATGGGAAATGTCATTGTGGGTTTGAGGATGGAAATGACTCAATATTGTGACACGAAACAGCTGCCATCAAATGAAAAGGCCTATACATGCCAGCATGATCCATGACCTTTAGACATAATGGTAATACAGTTGTTTATCTAAGTGTACGAATAGCAACTGTTAACTCTTGTGTTAACTAACTAGTTCGTTGATCAGAAAAATGGTGAAAGAGTGTGTGGATAGGTACGTGTGTGTGTGCCAGCATGGTTTATGGCGTTTACACGTAATGGTAATGCAGCTGTTTTGTGAGTGTACATATAGCAGTGTACTTAACTAGATAGCTGATCAGAAAATGTGTGTGTGTGTGTGTGTGTAAAACCCTTATTATGCACACTATAAAGGAAATGCTACAGTGTTTAGGCAACATAATAAGGGGGCTGATGGTGATTATGCAAGTAGTGTCAACGAGTGCACAGAAGGAACCGTGACAAGATTGATGTTGCAACTCGGATGGGATTGCAACGTGTGGAAAGATGCCATGTGAGGGATGATGAGTTAATTAAGAGAATATGTTAATGAAACATATTTGTGTCCAACGTGAACATAATCTGCCCATCAATGACAGTTTTGTCAAAAGAACAATCAAGTTTATGGTAAAGTTGCACATCAATGACATTCACTTGCGTCAAAAGAACAAGCAAGTTTATGGTAAAGTTGTACATGTAATATATACTATATATGGTACGGCTAACCCAAGAATTTTGTGTGAGTAAAGAACCAGTTTGTCAAGCAGAATGGGTTTCACTACGATCAGTTGCATGGTAAAGCATCTGCTGCCTGTGCGGCACCACTATTCCTCTTGTGAAGACATTGATAGGAAGGTGGCTACAAAAAAAAAAAAAAAAAACAAGGTTTTCAATATGGATAAGATTGGGCTATTTTGGAAGTGCCTGCTCTCCTCTATACTGTACTTTTCTACCACAGGAAGAAAGGCAGGCCAGTCATTGTCGTTTGTCAAGGCGACTGACAGTTTGTTGCTTTATGCCCTTATGATGTTACTGATTTATGTCACGTTTTATTGGCGAATAAAAAGGCAAACGTCTTTAAGAAGCAGGTCAGTAAGCAAGTTTGGGCAACACCCATTATTTTGAGTGTGGGGAGGAAGTGAGAGTCAGACTGAGATATAATTACCACATTAGCTTCTATAAGCGATACAGAACAGTAAAGGGTTTAATGGACTGAGATACAACGGTTGGAGATACACGAGACCTGAGATTAATAAATATGCCTTGTGTAACATGTTTTCGTATAACTTGCGAACAGAAGCAATATCATTCGTGTTATTAAGGAACACCTTGTTCTGTGTATTTGTAATTATTACTAATCTTTTATATCATGAAGATTTACCATGCATGTCATACTTCTTGTATCATTATAGGTAGTGTGATGAGTAAGGATGGAAGTTCAGAGGGTGAAGAGCTTGAAAAGGTACATCAAGGAAGAAAGGTTGCTGGTTCCTTGAAAGCAGTGAAAAGAAACGGGAAGTCAGCATGGAAATGAAAAAGTTATTGCATGACAGTATTGTGATACCAACTCTTACGCAGCTATGGAAGTGAAGCTTGGTCGTTGTTGGAGGGACAGAAGTCCAGAGTGAGAGCAATGGAAGTTAGTTATTTGAGAGGAGCATGTGGAGTCACATGGAGAGACAGAATGACAAATGAGGAAGTGAAGGAGCGTTGTGTTGTGAATGTGGATGTGACAGGAAGCATTAGAGAAACACACTGAGGTGATCTGGCCATGTGGAGAGGATGGAGAGTGAGAGACTGACGAGGAGAGTGTATGTGAGTGAGGTGGAGGGGCGAGAGAGAGGGAAGCCAATGATGAGATGGTGGGATGGAGCGGAGAAGTATATGAGAGGGGGGTGTGAGCAGGGAGCAAGGCAGTGAGGGGACAAGGCGAAATGGAGGCTATTTGTTTGTGGCCATCCCTTACGGGATTAAGGCGTCTGGCAATAGACAGATGGAGATAGAACAAACGCATCAGAGACACCCGTCATCTGAGTTTAATTTCATGCCCTTGTTACTTTTAGTGGCTTGAAGGACTACACAGGTGGTAACATTATACCTTGTAACTTGAGGGCGCCACTGTATATAACAATTACCTACCAAACTGGTATTATATTGGACTTACACCCTACTAGCGGACACTGCCGTTAGGTTCACTATTTGTTTGTAAGCAATTTCTCATCTATACACATCTATTGCATAGGCGTCAAAATCAAGTTTGGTTAGGTTGTTAGGTTAGCTTATATTAGTTTGTTAGGATAAATCAGGTTAGGTTAGCTGATCTTAACGTAGATGCAATAAAAGATAGGAGCAAGACTCCCCTCTTTAATTACGTACAAAACATTTGCGACGGATGTTCATACAAGAAAAGGTGTTTAGAAATGCATAACTTCAGTAATGAGCCTATTATTCCCGGCGGCGGCCGTTAGTTGGGTGTAATTCCGAAAATTTCCCCAGACTAAACATAAAAGTGGTAGGCCTTTGGCTGGATGTACTGTACTGCCTTACTACAGTACTGCACAATCCACCACCCCTGGGGGTTCGCGTAAGGAATTATCATCAATCTGAGGGTTTTGTTTAGCCAGGGATGGGCCTCTTCCTCAGTCTCCAATTCCTTACAACCCAATTCCTTGTCCAAGAAATTCAAGCAAGAAAAGTAAGAGCGAAAAATACTGCAAAACGTATACGATATAATGAAGAGTTATTTCTTGTCAAAAACTAAAGTAAGACAAAAAACAATTCAAATCACAACCAACCGCTCAGGGATAGTGATCATAAAAGAGGTGGTCATTTTTGCCATAGGTAACGGTCAGGAATGGGTTACCTGTTACCACCACCGGTTCTACGCTTAAAGCCGCGCCTCCCTCAGTTTCCCTCTCAAGAACACACCTTTCCGTGCCGGCCATCTGCTCCACACCTTCCCAAAATTGCTTTACTGCCTGCCTCATTCTGATCTGGTAGCACACAGTCAGGCGTTCCACATCCCGCTGCCAACGATATACAAACCAGAACACCAAAATACAAACACCATACTGAACAAAAGACCACACAAACACCCAACCCACATACGTTACCTTAACATTCCATAGCGTGCCAAATTCACCCACTTCATTCTGGTGGGGAAGCAACACTTCAGCATAAAAAAGGGAGCTTGTTGCCCACTGCAAGGCAAAATACGGAAGGATTTTTAGCAACACACCAACTACCATCACCGGCAACGGGTACAGCACATTCCAAAAACACTTCATCACACATCCCAGCATTACAATCAATATTTCAATGATAAAGTAACACCAAATTTCCATCCTAAGTCTAGGCAGGGCAGGTCCACGCAGCCAATCCTGTTTGTGAAGTTCAGGCGGGGATCCAATCACTTCATCGGGATTCCCGGCAAGAACATAAAATTCCAGGATAAAAACACAAACAACATTACACACAAATACTAACAAATAGACTAGTTCAATTACCTATTGCCAAAAGGGTTTGGGAATACATTTTCCAACAGAAAACCGCTCTTCACCGCGGTCACCACAGCCTTTTTTCCACGTCGGTGGAAGACATTTTGAGGTCTCGAAAAATCCGATAAAACAAAACCTTAGCGGATAATAACACAGTGATATATGATTACGACTTATCTCTATTACGAAGCTAAGGAGAGTGACTCGCTCACGCAGGTGCTCACCTTTTATAGCCCCAAGACGCCGGAAGTGGATATTATGAATACTTCGAGTTGCGAATATTTCGTTATTTTTCTTCCATAATTACCACAGTGCCATTCAGACCCTTTTCACTTATGCATTTTAAGAAAAAAAAAATATTAATATTTTTGTAAAGTAAGACTGAATTAGTGTTAATATCAGATTATAAGAAACGTCAAATAAACTTTTCGAGATTGCCTCTTTTCGGTCGTAGAAACTTAAATTCAAATCTGCGTTTGTACAGTACTTTCGAAAGCAGCACAGTAAATGCAAAATAAACTAACCATATTATGAATATTCGTTTGTCCTTTTATGAACTGTTATCATAAAAGTGTCTTCAGAGAAGACTGGGATAAATAACTGTTTGCACAATGAATTACCCAACCTCCTTGGTTGACACGCAAAAATATCATGCATAGTTATGGTACCTACCACAATACTAACCTACTGGTCTGTGACTCCATATCCTTTCCATAATACCTCTTCGTGACTAGCACCATAGTCTATGTTAGTGCTAATCTCTTCTTACAATACAACACTGAAGATGGTTAGACGGCAATGTTATGCCAAGTTAAAGTAAACAGAGTTTAGTATCGTCACTATTTACTTTCCTCTAACTTCTCCTAAAGGCCTTACTTTGATCAGCTGGATTGGTGATAATTACATTATAAAGGAAAAACATTCAAGCACCAGATTCTGTAGCTACTAATGGTGCTTTTAATAACACAATCAAACTACCACCACCATCATTACTACCATCATCATTATTACCACTACCATGATCATCACCACCACCATGATCATCACCACCACCATGATCATCACTACCACTACCACCACCACCATCATTATAATCACCACACCCATCCACACCACCACCACCTCCACAAACATTATCATTATCACCACCAACAGCACCACCACCATCATCATCATCAATACCACCACCACCATCACCACCACGACCACCATCATCATCACTATTCTCACAACCAGCACCATCATCATCACCACAACCACGACCACCATCATCACTACCACCACCACCATCACCATCATCGATAACACTACAACCATCATCATCATCATCATCGATAACACTACAACCACCACCATCATCATCATCGATAACACTACAACACCACCATCATCATCATCGATAACTCTACAACCACCACCATCATTATCATCACTATCACCACCACCATCATCGATACCACCACAACCACCACCATCATTATCATCACTATCATTATCAAAATTATCATAATTATCACCAGTCCCGCCACCACTGCCATATCATTATCACCACCACCACCACTATCACCAGTACCACCTCCACCATCATCAACACCACCAACCACCACCATCATCATTCATCGATCATCATCATTATCATCGTCACTATCATCACCATAAATTACCATTATCATTATCATCGCTGCCATCATCATCATCACTATCACCATCACGAAGTTGTGGGAAAAGGACAAGTTAAGGGCACGGGGGAAAAAAAAAATCTATGGAGACGTGTGAATGTGAGGGGGATGGGAATAAAAAAAAATGAAATGTTGGAAGGGATAGGAGTTAGATGTGTGGAAAACAAGAGGCTCTCACAAAGGTGGTGGGGAGGTGTACAGTGCGTGTAAACAAGTGTGGGAAGAGGTAGAAGTTAGGTGTAAGGTGTGGGAACAAAAAACGAGTAGGGAGAAGAGGAGTAAAGACAGGTGTTCAAACAGGAGGAACCGGACTAAAGAGGTGGGAAGAGATGAATGATGGACATGTACGACCGAAAAGTGCAGGAAAAAAATTGATGTGTGGAGGCATAAGTGTCTGAGGTGTAGAAAAAGGGAAGGTGTGGCAAAAAGGAGCTAGTCTATGGAGAAACAAACAAACAAACAAAAAATGAATGTTAAAGCGCAACAAATTCAATGGTGTGAAAAAAGTGTGTGTACAGGGGAAATAAGGTGAAAAGACAAAGATGGGTGAAGAACAAGGTGTGTGAAAATGAATGATGTGTGTAAAACGACGCAGCATGAAAACAAGGGTGTGTGAGAAGGGGCGATGTGTAAGATGGTAAAAATAAAATGTAGGTGTGGGGAGGTGTAGGTGTATAAGGTGTGGGAAAGAATAAGGTGTGGAAAAATGAGGCGTGGGAAATATGTGTAAGGTGTGAAAAAAAGTCTTGGTGTGGGGAGGTTTTGGTGTATGGGTGTAAAGGCTGGGTGATAAAAGTGTGGGAAACGGTGTTATTATATTAGCTGTAGAAAAAGACGGTGTAGAGAGAACACGTGCAAGGAACTGAGGCATGGAGAGAGAGAGAGAGAGAGAGAGAGAGAGAGAGAGAGAGAGAGAGAGAGAGAGAGAGAGAGAGAGAGAGATGCGAATCACTCGGTGACTGGACAACAATAATAATTGGCGTACTTTGTTTTAGAAGGCGAACAGAGGAAGAAATAAATTTAATAAAGAAAATCCATACACCTGATTACAGGTGTCCTCCAGAAAAAAAAAAATAGTTGGACCTGAACTGCTTCAGGCTGAACTTTGGGGAAAACTATTCTGGGGAAGAGAATTCCAAGGAGATGCAGTTCAGAGAATAAAAGAATTCTGACAGGCAGAAGTTCTACCAAATAAAAGGATTCTGACAGGCAGAAGTTCTACCAAATAAAAGAATTCTGACAGGCAGAAGTTCTATCAAATAAAAGGATTCTGACAGGCAGAAGTTCTACCAAATAAAAGGATTCTGACAGGCAGAAGTTCTGCCATATGGCAATGTGATAGTCATGAGCGCTACCTATGTCCGTGTGGCACGGGGGAAGGTGTGGAGAGGTGGCACAATGGATGCAACTTCGTCTAAGCACTGCCATAAAAAGTCTCTGTAAAATAATGCAAGGGTGGCAACATTCCCTTTTTGTTGGGGAGGTAGTTCATTTGCAACTGCAGGGTATTCTTCAGCTTTGTCCTGAATTTTGTCCAGTTGTTTTACTGCAACCTCTCCAACCACTGCGCTTAACATGCAGCTATTTATCACGTCCTATAAAGGTTCCATAACGCTAAAGACCCAAAGAGTGTGTTATTGAGGGGGGAGGGGAGCATGGGTTTCAGCGGAGGCTTCTGTATTTTGACTGTTGAGATATGGCAACCCTGTTATTAAAGTACATCGATATTCAAACTACATAATTGGCATAAAACAGTACGCTTAGATGAAATACGCAAAATGAATCATCAATGAACAAGTGCTGCAACGCCTCCAATGCCACCCAGAACATGGACGAATGATAAAAATGGCTAACCTTCCTTGCAGATGGCGTAGCCGATCAGTCTACCACCTGGCCCTTCGTTTGACCCAGCCTCCACCTGTCTCCTGTACACCTCGAGGCCACGAACATCCAGTCACTCGTAGTTTCGAAGATCACACACACACACACACACACACACACAAAAGCGCACAATACTGTGTGAACCCCACCAACACTCCCGACGTCACTCAACTGACAACTGAGTGAACTCGAGCTTGGCTGCCGCTGCGTGACCGTGAGATCCTGCCAGAGATGGGAAAAGCAGAGGTGCCAACCGTCCCGTGCCAGGGCGTCAAAAACTACACCATAAACTTTCTAAGCGTATATAAATATGTCACACCTAGTACAGCTTAGTTACTACATATTTGGTTTAATAGCATAGTCCTATAATTTCTTCATGCCTAAGCGACTAATCTGCTGGAGTACAATGGAAGCAATAATAATCCTTGATTTATTAGACAATCCGATATATTGGTACTCTTGATCTGTTGGGCATGCGCGGCGCAGCGACTCATATTGCCACCGCGGGTCTATTTAAACATGCTTCACGGTTGTGTATATGTTTTACATATTCTGTACTTTGTTGTAACACCGAGTCAGTTAAAGAAATAAAGTTTATATGACATGTCCAGTCTATCAAAGAAATATATGACACTTCCTTTTTCACATTTTCAATTATTGGACGATGCTTTTGAAAGTAATATCCAGCAACTTTTCACTAACGTCCTTGCTTATATCGTTTTTCAATACAGCATAAGAAGGAATTCAATACGACATAAAATACACCCATCAGAACTACCTTTGAAAAGATGTTGTTAGATCGAATGATATTTATACTTTGCATCAGCAAGAGTTCACATTCCAGCCCAACAAGAATAGTTGTGTGTGTGTGTGTGTGTGTGTGTGTGGTTAGACGCTTGTTTGTTTGGTTTGATGCGTGGTATTGTGAGCAGGTAAAGTAGTTATGTGGTTAGACGCTTGTTTGTTTTGTCAGATGCGTGCTGTTGTGAGCAGGTAAGTAGTTATGTGGTCAGATGCGTGCTTGTCTTGTTAAATGAGCAGTAGTGTGGTTAGATGTGTGGTTGGAT
The DNA here is from genome assembly GCA_018397915.1 of Birgus latro. Lineage (NCBI taxonomy): Eukaryota > Metazoa > Arthropoda > Malacostraca > Decapoda > Coenobitidae > Birgus > Birgus latro. The sequence continues at coordinate 11,663 of JAGKTI010012888.1, forward strand.
ACAAGGTTGCGTGGTTACATGCCTGACTGTGGCTGTGGACGAGCTTGGGCTGAAGTTGAACGAACATTCTGATTGCAAAAGGTCTCATGTCAAAACTTGGCACACACTTCCTGTTGGATGTGGTGATGGAAGCGCTACATGAAATACAGGATGGGACATTTATATCTAAAACATTTCTTAGTGTTGAAATATAGTGTTGGTAGTAGGTGGGGGCGCTTGCCATCCACTCACTCGATGTATAGCTACTCTCGGGGGTCTGCCCTTTCCTCTCTTCCTCCCTCCTTTCCTTCCTTCCTCTTCTTATTTTCCTTCATTCCTTCCTCCTCTTTCTGTCTATGGGTGACTCTACACTGAGTGACTTACCAAATGGTTTCCTGTACACCAGGAAACCATTTACTACGCTACGTGGTACCCAGCATATAACCAAATTATGGCGCCTGATGCTTCAATGAGTAATTAAGGTTCTCAAGCCGGATTAAGCCTGTGCAGGTTTATATCCAAGGAATGATTGGGGTTTATTGATCACGCGTGTTATGCCACTTAGGGATGAGTGAGGCTGGTTACTCTCATCTTAAATGTCACGACCAGCTTCCCTAGCCCCGGGGTCCTACGCTCCTCAATTGGCAACACAGGATTAGATGATGAATAAATGAATGAATGAAATATAAAGTTAGTTCACAACACATATTGTGCATAATACATGGATGAAACCATGTCAACGACGAAGTAGTGACGTGACAGTTTACTTTTTAAAATTACATCTGGCATTTGGGTGTCACTGTAGTTTTTGTATTCACGACAGCGAATTAGCATACTGCTGATTACTGCATGCAATGTTGCTTTATCAACAGTGTGACAGCGAATTAGCATATTGCTGATTACTGCATGCAATGTTGCTTTATCAACAGTGTGACGGTGAGTTAGCATACTGCTGATTACTGCATGGGTGTTGCTTTATCAACAGTGTGAATATTTGCAAGGCTGTCATACACGCCCAACACTCAGGCCTTAAATGTACTGCATTATGCCAGCCCCGCCTCGGGTGCCATACTACGGGGGTGATATGCCACTGGCTGTTATCGTTATCTGTGCCCCGCCTCGGGTGCCAACACCACTACGGGGGTGATATGCCACTGGCTGTTATCGTTATCTGTGCCCCGCCTCTCACCTACAGTCTACAAACGCCAAGGGTCGTATTCTCGTTCTCTCAGCAACTTTCCCAACACCTATTCATAAGCGATTTATTTCGCCTGTTAGCTACGTACTTATATTCTCTTGTATGTACTGATGCAAACACTGCCGAATTACAAAGATAAATAGCATACAAAAGGATACTGATACGTAATTTGCGACTTAATCGCTCAGGAAGATGTGTTACGAAGTATCCCATACAAAGGAGCTGCACCTCAAAGTATTCCGTACACAGGCTCAGCAGCTGTGTGTATCAGCCAAGACGAAAAAAAAAAAAAGAAAGGAGGAAGATGATAAATGATCACATTCATAATCATCATCAACAGCTTCAGCCTCATATCATCCTCATCATCATGCCGTCCTTCTGGCCATCACCAACAGAACAGACAGGCTGCAGACCTCGGGCCAGTAAACACAGCAGCAGGATAAACTGCCATCAAAGTAGCCAGTGAAATGCGCCACACGGACACAAGACAAACAAACTATACCAGCATTTGTACACCTTGCAGCCCAGCAGGGGTTTTTACCTGCTTCTCAACACGCTACAAGAATGAGCAATGCCAGCTTTTTATTTTATTTTGTTTTTTATTTGTTTTCAGTTCTTGTTCATAAAAAAAAAAGTAATCCTTCACTGTTGTCAAAACATCAATGCCAAAACGGCCATTTTCATTGTGTATATTGTCTTGGCCTCTCCCCACCCCCACCCCCACAATTCTACCTCATCCCACCCACTTCTAATCTCCCACGCCCATTTCTTTACCCCCCCCCTCGTCTTTCATTTTTGGAGGAATCTTTGGCATTAATCCTGCCTGCACTCCAACCAGTAATCCTGCCCCAGCCATTTCCACAGGTTACACTCTCCTGCCCCAGCCCCACCGCCCACCAACATTTCAGTCCGTCCCACCCACTGCTTTGCTCACCAAGGCCAGTACTCTGCCCGCTCTTTGATGGTTTCATGGGGCGACGCAGGTCGCCAGATCAACCAACGCCCTGGCTCATTTCCTGTTCCCTCTCTCTAGACAAGTTTACTCAGCACAGTAGCGACCTTTCCGAATGGAGGGGTTAGATATAAGCTTCATTATCTCCTTCACCACTTACAGCATCCCCTTAGTTGACTGAAATCGTCTGCTTGCATCAAGGATAAAATACATCTTGTGTCCTCGGGTGTAAGCGATTAACACGCATCCGCTTACGAAACTATATTATGATCCCATTTCTGTGTTTTGTTGGTTTGTTTGTTACCGTAACACAGCAAAAACGGCTCAACGTAGCACAAGTTTTGTTAGAGCAAGGTAACGTTAAAATGCTCTAACTTGGAGAATAAAACAATTTCCAGTCCAATCGGGCACCGGTTGCCGAGTTATGACTCATTTCTGGCCTTTTGACACTAAGCGGAGGACGCCGGAGGCGACCTTTCTAGCGAGAATGTACAGAAGCATCAGTCACTTGGATGCCATCGTTCCTATAGTTCATTCACCTTAACTTGGCCCAGAGGTTCGTCCTTATGAAGCATGTTTCCCGTAGCTCATTGGCAGGATAAGATAATACTACGGCTCTGCATTCTTTTCATAGCACTTTTTCGTGACTAGCATCATATCCAGGTGTTAATCTCTTGCTATAACTCAGCATTCATGATGGATGGATGGTAAATTTAGGCCAAGTTAAAGTAAACAGGGTATAGAAGTGAGTGCTGATATTGTACTCATGATAATCCTATTTAAAAGACAAATACCAAGTACAGTCAATCAACAAAGTATGGGTGCACACTCAGCACCAAATAATTGGACACCATGGACGACGGAGACTGGAAAATACCTAATGCTTATTCACAACGCTATTTATTTTTTTTTTCCACAAAAACAACATAGATCACTTGCTTGTGACAAATTTCCAGTTGTTATTATTGTTTTTTTTATGCAAAGAAAAAGGAACCAAAGGCCACAGGCCTGTATACTGTTCCTTCCAAGAAAAAGCAAAAACAACACAAAAGAGAGCCAAATTCAAGATCCGTTCATTTTGAGATACCTGGACACACTGCGTTTGAAAGACTGGAGATCATAGGAAGTAGGAAATACAGACAGAGGAAGACAGTTCCAGAGTTGACCAGTTGCATAAATGAAGGACTGGGAGTAATGGTTAACTCTTGCATTAGAGAATTGGACAGAAAAGGGATGAGAGTTTGTTGCTAGACGGGTACTACGTGCCCGTCGTAGAGGTGGAGGGATGCAAGCAGACAGTTCAGAGGAACAGTGACCGTTGAAGTAGCGATAGAAGAGAGATAAAGAAGCAACAGTGCGGCGAAGAGACAAAGGTTGAAGGGAATCAGTAAGAGGAGGATAGTTAATGAGACGAAAAGCCTTTGACTTCACCCTATTGAGAAGAGCTGCATGTGGGGAGCCTCCCCAAACATGAGAGTTGTACTCCATATACGGGCGAATAAAACCCGTGTACAAGGTCAACAACTGTGCGGGGGTAAAGAAAGTTAAGAATCGGCTTAGCACACCTAATCTCTTGGAAGCAGATTTCACAAGAGATGTAATATGTTCTTTCCAAGACAAATCCCGAGAGAATTAAATCCCAAGCATGTTCAAGGATGATGCAGGACATAACTGTTTATTATTAAACATTACTGGGTAATCCTGAGGAAGATTTTGTCGGGTTGATAAGTGTAAGAACTGAGTTTTTGATGCATTAAAAATAACAAGATTATTTTTACCCCAATCAGAGATACGAGCCAATTCAGACATTAGGTGTGCCATAGCCTCATCCCTTTTTTGTTGAAGTAACTGCTGGGATGGACGTTGCGGGAACCGAATGGAAAGGTGAAGGGTGGAATCATCAGCATATGAGTGGATAGGGTCAGATATACAGCTTAGAAGGTCATTGATGAATAAAAGAAAGAGAGTTGGTGATAGGACAGAGCCCTGAGGAACACCACTGTTGATAGGTCTAGGAGAAGAATGATGGCCGTCTACAACAGCGGCTATAGAAAGACCAGAAAGGAAGCTAGAGATGAAGGCACAGATAGAAGGATAGAAACTGTAGGAGAGCAGTTTGGAAATTAAAGATTTATGCCAGACTCGATCGAAAGCCTTTGAGATGTCAAGTGCAATGGTAAAGCTTTCACCAAAGTCCTGAAAGGAGGATGACCAGGAGTCTGAAAGGTAGGTGAGAAGATCGCCAGTGGAGCGTCCCTGACGGAACCCATACTGACGATCAGAAAGAAGGTTGTGACAGGAAAGATGCTTTAAAATTTTTCTGTTAAGGATTGACTCGAAAACTTTTGAGACACAGGATGTTAAAGCAATTGGACGATAGTTAGAGGGTTGGGAATGGCCACCCTTCTTTGGGACTGGCTGAATGAGAGCAAACTTCCAGCAAGAAGGAGAGGTACAAGTTGATAGACAAAGACGAAAGAGTTTACCTAGGCAGGGTGTAAGCACAGAAACACAGTTTTTGAGGATAACAGGAGAGACTCCATCAGGCCCATATGCCTTGTTAGAATTGAGACCAGTGATGGCAGAAAATACATCAGCTGAAGAAATTTTAATGTCAGTGAAGAGGAAGTCAGAGGGGGGAAGTGATGGAGGAATAGCACCGGAATCGTCTAAGGTGGAACCGGAGGAGAAAGTCTGAGCGAAGAGATCTGCTTTATCAGTAGAAGAAATAGCTACAGAGCCATCAGAGTAGAAAAGAGGAGGGAAGGATGATGAGGTAAAGTTGTTAGAAAGGTTTTTGGCAAGGTGCCAGAAGGAGCAAGAAGAATTCGAATTGGAGAGTTGAGAACATTTAGCATGGCTGAAATTATTTTTAGTAGAGCGAAGAACAGACTTAGCACGATTCCGGGCAGAAATATATAAAAGATGTGATTCAGGGGTGGGTTGGCTGCGGTACCTCTTATAGGCCCTCTCCTTGTTGCGGACAGCATTAGAACAAGCGTGATTAAACCAAGGCATTCTTGCATTAGTCAGAGGATATGAGAAAGGAATGTATGCTTCCATGCCCGAGAGAATAACCTCCGTAATGCGCAAGGCACACTCAGATGGCTCCCGGCCATGGAAGCAATAATCATTCCAAGGAAAATCAAAGAAGTACTGCCTGAGGGCTTCCCAATCTGCAGCTCCAAAGTGCCACAGGCGGCGTTTCTTTGGAGGGTCCACAGGGCGTACCGGAGCGATAGGACAGGTTAAGGTAATAAGGTTATGATCGGAGGAGCCCAACGGAGAGGAAAAACATTAACAGTGTAAGCAGAAGGATTAGTTGTTAGGAAAAGGCAGGTATGTTGGAACCCTCTCCAAGGCAGTCAGGGATACGGGTAGGGTGCTGTACAAGCTGCTCTAGGTCATTAAGGATAGAAAAGATGTAGGCTTGTTCACCAGGTGGATCATTGAAAGGAGAGGAGAGCCAAAGGTGGTGGTGAACATTGAAATCTCCTAGAATGGAAATTTCAGCGAAAGGAGAAATGAATAGAATGTGTTCCATTGTAGAAGTAAGATAGTCAAAGAATTTTGGATAGTCAGTAGAATTAGGAGATAAGTAAACAGCACAGATATATTTAGTCAGAGAATGACAGGAAAGCCGAAGCCAGAGAGTCGAGAATTCAGAAGAATCAAGTTCAGGAACACGAGAGCAATGAAGATCGTTGCGTACATATACGCAACAGCCACCTTTGGCTTTGAAATGAGAATAGAGATAAGTAATTAATCTTCTTGAAAGTGTATGTGAGTTAGGTGGAGCTGGTAGAGGGAGAGGGGAGGCCTAGGATGATGTGGAGGGATGGAGTTGAGAGGTCTATGAGGGGGGGGGGTGTATGTTGGGGGGAGGGCAGCGAAATGGCAGGAAACAAGGGGACATGGAAGCGATTTGTTTGTGGCCACTCCTTACGGGATTAAGGGGTCTGTTTATAGATAGATAGATAAATAGAATTCACAAGCTGTATCGATCATTTTGGACATCATCGCACCCATCCTGCTACATTTTTTTTCTTCTTATCGACTGTTCAGTTGTAGATAATATTGCTCCAATTTTCAAGTGAACATTTATTAAACGAGTATATAATATTCTGAAAAGCTAGTTAGGCTGTAAAGATACATCACTTGGTTACAGATAAATATAAAGAAGGTGGATCATCATTTTTGTCCACAACTGTACACAAACAAAGCCATAACAGATTCCTGACAATTGAGGGGCGAAAAAAGACAATGTTGTATGCAAGTGTTGGGAGGCGGAACAGACGTGAGCTGGTGTGGGTGTTGTTGTTTGGTGAATATATGTGAATCAGTGAATAGTAATTGTGTGGGTGTTGGTGTTTGGTGAATATATGTGAATCAGTGAATAGTAATGGTGTGGGTGTTGGTGAATAATGTAAATCAATAAAAAATTCTATGTGAGAACTTAGTGAATGAGTCACTGAATGAGAGTTGTGTAGATGTTGGTATGGTTTGTGAAAAGGCTTTACTGAATAACACGCATCTGTGTGTGTGTGTGTGTGTGTGTGTGTGTGTGTGTGTGTGTGTGTGTGTGTGTGTGAGGATGGAAGCTCTAAATTATCAAGAATATTAGAGATAATAAAAGCTCTTGGGAACTACAAAATCATGAAAAGATAATATAAGGAAGACACGCAAAAGAAACTCACAAGAATAAAGTGTAAAATTCAATTTTGTAACAAAGGCACAGAAAAATTGGAACTGAATAAACTTTTCAAGTCATCATATATCAAAGAGAGTATTCCTACTGGATTTAAAAATAAAGACGCTCCAGTGATCATATATCAGTATAGTCCAACTATAAAAGGAAGATTGCTAAACTACAAAAAGACTATTGAACAATTAAATGTTAAAGAATGGCTAACGCAGAATCATAAGTGTAAGTGTTACGATTCAGAGTTCATTGAAACTCATCATCAGCATGTAATAACAGGTAAACTGGACATAATAAAAAAAAATATTAGACTACGAAAACTAATGAAAAGAGGATTGAATTATCGCGAGGCTAAAGGAATCAACTGCAAACAAGTGAGAGAAAATGTTAACATCGCAGTCAAAAAATGTGCTGCAGAATGGTGCATACTAGAAGAATTTAATGAATGTTTTATGATGGAATGGAAAGTAAAAGTCATGCAAAAAGTTGATGAAAAAATCTGCAATCTCAAGACACACTATTCTAGATGGAGAATGCCAAAACCAGTACTCAGAGATAAGGAAGCAATGAAGGATCTTGAAGACTTGCACAAGTCGTATGTTTTGGTCTCAGTAGACAAAGCACATAATAATATAGCAATCATCTGCAAAGTACATTACATAAAAACATTTTTACAAGAATTGGGCATGATAGCTCAAGTCTCCGAAACATATACAACAGTTAGTAGTAATGAGAATACGATAGTTGAAAGGGTCATCACACTTAGTCACGGAATTAAGGCAGAAGATGAAAACAAAAAATTACCATACATACATAGTATAGTAAAAAAGACCATGTAAAATTCTGATTCATAATTTCCTCCAGAGTATGTGCAACAAAATCACTGGCAAAGAAACTGTCACAGATTTATAAACTGATTTACAAGCAGCACAAAAGAAATTGTTATAAACTAAATTTATATACAGGAATGGACAGTGCAAGTTGCTTTTAAAGGACTGAATAAGAATTTGATCGCAGTAGGTGAACACGAAGGATACTGGGAAAATAAAAGAGATGGAAAAAAATTGACGTTCTCTGAGGATAAGATAACAGATATGACAAAATACCTGGTAGAAAACTGCTTTTTTACTTGTGGAAATACGGTTTTCAAACAGTGCATAGGAATACCCACGGGAACAGACCCAGCCCCATTCATGGCAAATCTATACTTATACTGTATAGTTACGAATTCAAGTGGATGGAACGAATGTCAAAAGTTCAGTATTCAGTAGCGAAGAAATTTAACAAAACTAGACGATTCATTGATCTAATATTCTTAAACAATGATGGAGAAATGAATGAAAGGATAAAAAATATATATCCAGAAGCACTAGTATTAAATAAAGAAAACACTGACAACTGCCAAGCAATTTTTTTGGAAATTAATATTAAAATAGAAAACAAAGTTATATCAACAAAACTCTATGATAAAAGAGATGATTATAATTTTTAAACTGCATCATACCCAAATTTGTCGGGAAACAGCTAGAGTTCCAGCGTATGGTGTACTGTATAGGCCTACATGTCTCAACTGCTACGGGCAACAGAGGCAAGTACAAATTTGGAAAACTTTACTACAAGAATCAAACAGATCACAAGAAAATTCCTCAGTCAAGGATTTTTCAAAACAGAGTTACGTAAGACATTAAAGAAAACATACTATTGTCACTAGAACTTTTCAAACACCTGAAAGGAGAAATACATAGTCTTAGAAGAGAAATATTTGATATTGCTACGGACACAATAGTATCCCAGGGCTGTCAGCGGGCAGAGAGTGCTCACGGGACCCCTCCCTGGCTCTGTAGCAGATTAAGACTGACTACAACAAAAACCAGTTATACCAACCACTTTGAACTCAACTGGGTGCTACTCAATCGACCATAACAACAACAAACTATTCCTCTCAACTACAATGACCAGGGGAAGCGGTGGCTCAATCGGTAGACAGGTGGCCTGGAGTCCCGACGGACCGAGGTTCAAATCCCCACTGGGGCAGGGAACAGTTTAAGGAATTGAATTTCATTTAATCAGACTTTACTGATCTACCAGAAGACCCGCCGACATGTCATAAAAATACCCTCGCTGATATCAATACACCAGTCCTGTATGAGACAGCCCTAGCATGTATTCAATATGGTGACATGTAGAGGTGTATGGTATGTAGGAGGACTGCTGGGCCTTGGTAGCAGGCTGTGAAAGCCTATGCCCAGAGTCGGACATTAAAAAAAAAAAAAAGTTACACTTACCAATTTAGACTCAACTGGATGCAACTTAATCGACAAGGACAACAACAAACCAATTCTACCAAATTGAACTCCACTGGAAATGGCATATTATTTTGTCCTATCTTTTTATGTGTGTGTGTGTGTGTGTTTTGCTAAACAGCTTTTATAAGAGTATAATAATCTCCTGGTTTTCCCTCTTCCTTTCAAGTTCTGGATCCAACACAGTGGCCATCGCTTTTATAGTCGGGGGGAAAGGATGATGATGATTACGGTGGTGATGATGACGTATGTGCAGGTAACGATGATGATGATGATGATTATGATGGTGATGTAGATCTTTATGCATGTAATAATGATGATGATGATTATGGTTCGGGGGGAAAGGATGATGATGATGATTACGGTGGTGATGATGACGTATGTGCAGTAGGGTCATGACAAATCTCAAATTTATTAGTCTGGGGTTCTAAACGATGAACTTTTACCTAAACCTCACAAAAATGACTTTGATTTTGCCAGACCTTGAAAAAACCTCCCGCACCTAAGACAGTTTCATATTTCACATTAAAACACCTAGCTTCTCAAACACTCTTTATTATAACATGTCAGTTTTACATACAATACACATGAGGAATACATGAAAATGAGTACATATAGCATTTGTAGTGTTTTTAATAGTTTTTTTTTTCAGATTTGTGTATTAGTGTTAATAAATTTGCTGTTAAGATATTTGTCTGTTTTGCAAGTAGAACGAACCTCCTCCATCAAATTTACAGCTCTCTCAGCTACTATGTTGGAGCGAGGCACATCAAGCACTGATGGTTCCTTTTTCCAGTGAGTAGAGAAGCATTTCACAGCTTTGGGACACTTAACTTTGGATATTGCTGACAACAGGTCTTCATAATCAGTCCCTGAATAGTGTTGGTTAGAAAACCAGGCCCGCGACCATGTAGTTGCAATGAAATCGCAAGTAACCCCCAGCTGTTCTCGCCAATTAGGAAGAAGGAAAAATGCAATAAGTGCAAAAATTCCTCGTGAGTTCCACCTGGCACTGTGAAGTGATGGCAGCTTGTGCCATTTGATGCGAGGCCATTTTTCCTCCGTTTTGTAAAACTTGTATGCTTCACAAAGCTCAAAAAGGAATTTAAAATCATCTCTCCAGCCAAGGTTCTCATACTCTGGTATCACTTCTGTTCCCATATATGCATTTTGCAAATCATCATACTGTTCCAAAATGTCATCAATAAAGTCGTAATTAATGTTAGGTGACCGTGACTGCATAGGAAAAAAGAAGTCCAACACATGTCGCAGAACAAGATCAAGAATGTGGTGTTGGCAGCCGATGTATTGAGGTTCATTGAATCCCTTGTCTCCAAATGTTCTCTGAAGCCTGGCTACAACACCATTTTTGCGACCAGTATTGACTGCTGTTGTGTCAGAGATGATCATCTGAATACTGTTCCATGCATTGTACTCATCAAGCAGGTCCTGTAGTGGTTTATAGATGTCTGCAGAGGTTCCACTGTCACAAGCCAAAATGCCAAGTTGTAATGTTCTTCTGTAATTTTTCAAGCACACAACTTGGTACTCCTTATTGTCAATTTTCTTACCATCAAAATGCAAACAAAATTTCTCTTCAGAGAGCAGTGCCATGAGGCGGTTCTTAACTTGTTCTGCATCTCTGATTGTTCGGCGCCAGACTCCAGACTGTGATGGTGTTGGGACACTAACTCCATCTTCAGCCAGACTTTGAAGCACCTGTGACGATTTTCTGGATGACAAAGAGTGTTTAGACACCAGTTTGACAGCAGACTTTGTTGAGTGGCGTGTTGCACTCTTTGTGGGAGAATCTTCTGGAACTGCCTCAGGGTCACACTCATCACTGCTGCTTCCTTCCTTACTATCACTGGATTCGGAGATAACCGTTTTGCTTGTCGAGGGTTCTGATGTACGTTTGGCCCTTTTTGATGGATGGATTGTTGACACAGGAGCCACTTTCACAGTTGTATATCCCACCCTGCCTCTTGATTCAATCTGTCTTTTGTTCAGTTCTTTGTACTCACTACAAAGCCAAAATCCATTTGTTTTTGTAATATCGAACAGATGAGCAAGATTTTCTTCAAATTCTGCATTTGGTCGCTTTCTGTGTTTTTCAAAAGATGTGATAACTTTGTCAACCTTTGCAGACACTTGTTGTTTGGAAAGAACAGGAAAATTCAGCTTCTCCCAAAGCTTCAACAATTCCTCAGATATTTTTCTGAGTCGGTCATGTCGTCCTTTCAATTCATCATAAAGTCCCAAGAATCTTCCAACGATATCTCTGTTGCAAGGCATTTTACAAAATGTGTCACTCACATCCTGTTTTAGCTCTGGTATACAAGGACGGCGCTTTGTGCTTGATTTCAAATTTTGTGCCCATTTTTCCCCAGCTGCTTCCACTGCTGATTTTGACATTTTACTTTGCAAGGACATATTTCCAAAAAGCAGCACTCAACAGCAAATTTTCCACAGCAATACTGCAAAGAAAGCAAAATTGTATGAATGATGTGATTTGAACAACTATACAGTATACATTTACACAGTTTTAAACATCAAATCGGTTTGGTTAAGCTGCTTGTTGCAAGTCCTAAAGGAGTCTGGCTGCAATGGACAACAAATGCAGTCCTTTTAAAATTCAACAATTTAATAATACAAAACAACAATAGCAATTACAGTACAACTAATATTGAGATCCCTTACAAATAATATGCAGTGCACTGTTAATGTCAGCGTGACCCACTTATAATGTAAACAATAGAAATGAGTTCACAGATTTAACACTAGAGGGCCACTGATCAAACAATTTTATCTATTTTACCTTTGTTTTTTATTTCTTTTAATTATTGTTTAATAATATATTTTAGCAATATTCATTCGTATATATTTCCTTGTTATTTCTTGATACTTGTTAATTCTTTTCTTGTTCTGTTATTTTGTAAATAGTATTTTGTATTCTCATGTATTTTTAAAAGTGATGTGGTGCTAGGTGCGGGAAGTTTTTTCATGATCCAATGAAATGAACTTCATAAAAGTGATCTATGGGTAAAAGTTCATCAAATGCAACATCAGGAAAATGAAAGTTTTGAAAAAA
>JAGKTI010012889.1:0-13192 GCA_018397915.1 Birgus latro
TGTGTGTGTGTGTGTGTGTGTGTGTGTGTGCGCGTGTGCCCCAGGAGCAGGTATCACTCATCACAGAAAGATAACCAATTTTCCAGTCATCTTTAGTTATTTTTTGTGGATTTTGTTGTTTATGCATTGTTTTCTTGGCATTTATCATAAATATGGATATTCCTATGTGTGTTTTGATGTCTCAGAATGGCAGAATGACCAGAAAACTCTGCCAAAATTTTGCATGATACTTTATATATATATATATATATATATATATATATATATATTGCTTTTAATTTTTTGCATGGTTTTCTGGGTGTTCAGCATTCTATCTATTGCCAGACACCATAATCCCGTAAGGAGTGGCCATTTGACTTTGAGTTATTTATTTTACGAGGAGGGGCACTAACCCTCCACCAACCCACTTGCTGACACGTAGGGGGCACGTATGCTTTGGTTATATGGTTACCACCCAGCGTTGTAAATGGTTTCTTGGCTTACAGGAAACCATTTGGCTTGTCACTCAATGTAAAGCCACCTGTAAAGGAAAGAAAAGCAGTAAGAAGAGACAGGAAAGATGGGAGAAATAGGAAGAGAGGAGGGCAGGCACACAAAAAGAATGATTGAGGCTAAGGAAGAAGTAGGCAGCACTACATCAAGTGAGTGGATGATGGTCGCCACCACCTACCACTAAGTCATTGTTCAGCATTACTTTGGATATTCTGATACGTGTTTTGTTGTCTAAATATGGCAGATTGACCTGAAAACAGTGCCAAAATTAGGAGGGGTACTGTATATACAGTAAAGTATAGCTAGGATGTTTTTTGGTTTTCAATGTTTTTTTTATGGTTTTCATGGTTTAAAATTATTTTGAATACTCCTATTGTGTTTTGATGTCTAAGTACGCGTGATTGACCAGAAAATACTGCCAAAATAAGCAGAAGTACTGTACAGTTGCCTCCCAAAGTTCCTTTCTCCTAAAAATAGCTCCCGTTAGATGTGGCATTGTCGCAGTAGTAGCGTAAACACGTATCTGTGAATGAACGATAAGTCGTACTAGAACAACAAACATGAGTGGCGGGTGTTTATGCCATACGTCATAATAGTAAATAAATACACATAACCAATGATAATAATGTTAGAATGTATTGTTTAATATATAATACCAATAAGAATGTTAATGTAAAATCAAAACAGGTTTAGTAATCATACCTCAGCCACCCTCACCAAAGCGTATTAATGTAAAATCTCAGGTGTTACGTCTATCACGTGGATCTCTCTCGGAACCTCTTATGAATCACAGAACATATGGGTACGCTTCTGCCGAGTCATGTTAGGGCTAGACTGACGTCGTTGATAAGTTCGTATTCGCTTTCCTAGTTCTCTTCAAATTCCTCTTGCTTAAATGTTATTAATGCTTCCTCCCATATGCATATATTTCTGTTATTATATCACATGTTACATATCCCATATGATGTTATTACTGTTTTAATGTCTCCTATCGAGTGGTATCTGAAGCCTTATGGCTCACTTACCTTTCGTCGTATTGGAAATGTCGGATAGTGATTCGAACTATTTCGCTCTGATGTGATAACCCTCCAGTAGTCTGTGATCAATATATTCTTACCCATACAGAGTTATTTTTTCCCCTTTCATGTTCTATTGCTTCGGTGATATATATTACAGTAGTAATATATGCGTATCATCACGTTTTCATATGTTTTACTATTCAGAAAGGTTTCTGAGCTGTCCCATAGCGAGATCCAGAAACAGAACACCCTAGATTTCATATTAAGGTTTGGTAAGGGTGGCTGAGGTATGATGACTATACCTGCAACAACCTTCATGAGATATTTTGAGTTACCGATGCAATATGCGGTTGGACAAGAGCCCCACCAAGACATAAAGTAACTTGGTGGTGGGATGAGGGTGCAGAAGCTGCAGTTAAGGAGAAAAGAAGGCTTTTTCGGGAATGGAAGAAGGGTGGTAACAGGGAGGAGTACTTGGCTGCCAAGCGCAGGGCTAGAGGAGAGGTATACAGGGCGAAGTCTGAGTCACAGAGACTTTTACTTGATAATCTAAATCATGAAGGAAGGAAAAATATGGTTTTTAGGGTGGCAAATCAGGTGAAGAGAGATAATCGGGACATTGTAGGCGAGCAGTGTGTGAAGAATGATGAAGGAAGGGTAGTGGTGAACAGTGAGGATATTAAAGATGCATGGAGAGAGCATTATAGCCGGTTGTTGAATGAGGAGTTTGATTGGGATAGGGAAGGTTTGGAGCCAGCTGATCCGGTGTTTGGGCCTTGGCCTTTGATTGACGCTGCTACTGTGAGTGAGGCAATAGGCAGGATGCGGGTGGGGAAGGCGGCAGGTGTGTCTGGGTTGACTGCTGAAATGTTGAAGGCCTCAGGAGATATTGGGGTGAGGTTAGTCACTGACCTGATAAATATGATTATATATGAGTGTGTGGTCCCAGATGATTGGCTGAAGAGTGTAATTGTAAATGTGTACAAAGGGAAGGGTGATGCCCTGGAAAGGGGAAATTACAGAGGTATAAAGCTCTTAGATCAGATAATGAAAGTAATGGAGAGAGTTCTAGAAGGTATGATTAGAGAAAGAGTGAATATCAATGAGATGCAGTTTGGGTTTATGCCAGGCAGGGGGACCACTGATGCCATATTCATTGTTCGACAGCTTCAGGAAAAATATATTGGNTGGAGAGCCGCCATTAGGTGACCAAGGCCGACACATGCAAGCATGTTGGAGCCTTCAAAAACGAAAACGATCATTATGCTTGTATTTACATTCCTATTGCTATTTTGTATTAATGAATACATATTAACATTATTGTTAACTTTGGTTATATGTTCATTACTCCTGTATTTATTTACAATTATGATGTCTGGCATACACACCTGCCACTCGCGTCTGTTGTCATATTAGCTACTACTGCAACGTTGCCGTTACTGCCGCGATGGCACCACATCTTGCAGGGAGGTACAACATGGCAAAAGAAACTTTAGGAGGCAACTGTACAAATAGATTAGGTATGGGTTAGAGGTTGGGTTTAGGTAGGATCTGGGTATAGTAAGGGGGATGTTGTTCATTATCCGGATATCCCCTCAACTCGGACATGCCTTTGGCTTTATTACGTTGGACAATTGAGGAAGTAATGTACATCCAACACCCTTGTGGCAAGCTAAACATAGCCACACTTCCTGTGGTCTGACAGTACATTACCCTCACTAATTTCGCGATATATACTCTCGCAAAAATTTCGTTTCGTGATGGCAAGGGAATGTTTTTTTCCTACGAGTCTCGCGACTTTACTACGATTTTCGCGATCCCCCCCATCTCCTCAGTCACTTGTTTTGAGCCACCTCAGCCTGAACCGACCATTGAGGAGATGTTGAAAATAGACAAACAAGTCAGTGACAATGAAGTTCAGGAAGAACCCTTACCTGTCCCACCAGGTGAGCCAACATCACACCAAGTCACAGACTTGCTGGCAACCACTGCTCGTTTGAAAGAGCAAATTGAGGAATGTGATGGGAGGCCAAAGATCAGGGACACCTTCCTTCCGATGGTGGATAGACTTCTGGCTAATTACAAGTATCTTTTCAATGCCAGAGTTCATGCACATCATCAGACTCTGATAACATCATTCCTGTCCTCTTGTATTCAACAAGCCCAGGCTTTGGAGAACATACAGCCTGGGGAGGACGACAGTGCTGTGGACAAGGACACTGATGACATTGGGGAGCTTGATGAGCTCCCACTGGATTTTGAGGGCTTTGATGTTGAAGCATCGGGAAGTGGTGGTGTGGGGGACTCAACAGTGGTGGTGGGGAGCAGTGATGGGGCAGGTGGTAACCAACCACCGCTCCCAGCCTTGGAACTCATCTTCGAGCTCCATCAAGCAGTTCAGCCTAAGTGTCAGTGTTAGTAAATTCTTTCTTCAGTAATATATTATATGTCTGATTAACTGTTTGTAATTTATAGTAGGGGTATTGTGTCATTAATGGGTAGCTAAGGAGGAATGAGGTGGCTAACCCCGGAACCAATTACCACTTATTATATGTAAAGTATACTTATGAGTTTCGTGAGTTTGAGTTTCGCGCCGCGATTGAGGTACCAATTAGGTGCGAAAATAGTGAGGGTACTGCACATACAGTGAAGCCCCACAAACTCTGATTCTTCTAACTCATACCCTGTGTTACTCAGACAAATCTGATTTGGATGGGTACCAGTTACTGTATTTTCCACCATATAATGCACACATTTTTCCCACGAAAAATTGCTTCAAAAATTCCCTAGCACATTTGCCCTTAAGGTCATGGTTTGGTGTAAGCCTCCAGGTTGAGGAGACTGGTACCCATTTGCCAGAATGATGAAAATAACAATGAAATATAAGAGCACTGGCCACCAACAGTCAGTTACAAATTGTTCTGTGGCTCTACTAATTATTAATTACAATTTCAATGATGCAGACTTCGATAATTATGCATTATCGTAAATACATTGCAACCAGCAAACTATGCATTTTGTGGGTTAGGTATGCACACAGAGCATGAATGATTGAAACATGCCAAGCACAATGGCAGATTCGTAACAAAAGTCAGCTGATCACCTGGTACGAATCCAAGGCAAAGGTGATGATGAAAGATTTGTGTATTTTTAAATGATTTATTGCAAAATAATTTTCCCTTATAACTTATTAGTGGATGCTGAATATGATTCCCCCCCCCAATCTGTCTCCTTTGTGTAATATACCTTGCGTGGCCATTCCCCTGCCTTCATCTTTGTTTACTTCCATCAATGTATCTCACTCTTCGTATCTATCTATCCATTGACAGACGTCTTAATCCCGTACCTGTAAGAGGTGGCCACAAATAAATCGCCTCCATTCCGCCCTGTCTCCTGCCATTTCACTGGCCTCCCCCCAGCTCACACACCCCTCTCTCATATACCTCTCCATTCCATCCCTCCATCTCATCCTCGGCCTTCCTCTCTCTCTTCCCCCATCCACCTCACTCACATACACTCTCGCTCTCCATCCTCTCCACATGGCCAAACCACCTCAGTGTATTTCTCCTAACACTTTCCATCACACCCACATCCACACCACAATGCTTCTTCACTTCCTCATTCGTCAGTCTGTCTCTCCATGTAACCCCAAGAGTCCAGATGCTCCTCCCAAATAACCGGGGGTGCATCAAATACAATTGTGTTTTAGGTGTATTTAAATACATTTTCGAAGTATTTGTATTTGTAATTGTATTTTGGCACCTATTAAAAGGTATTTTGTATTTGTATTTCTTCACATTCTTTCATATGTTGTTACAGGCAATTTGTGATGGCGAAAACAAATAATTTTTCTTTTTTTGTATTTTTTTTAAATTTTTCACTACTGTTCTTGTTATTTTACGGCAACGTTGAACGTTCCAGTGCGGATCACTTCCCACTTGTTTTGAATTTAAATGCCATGCCACTTTTCCATTGAAATGTTATTCTGATATATAGATGTTTGTATCTGTAATTGTATTTTTTTAAATTTGGGAATAAAAGTATTTGTATTTGCATTTTTGTATCATAACTTCAAAAGTATTTGTATTTGACCTCTAAAAAAAAGTATTTGATCCAACCCTGCGAATAACTCACTTCCACTGCACTTACTATTGACTTGTGCCCCTCCAGCAAGGTCCAAACTTCAGTTCTATGCATTAGAGTTCGTATCACAGTACTATCATGGAGCGACTTTACTTCCATGCTCACTTCCCAGTTTCTTATTGCTGCTTTCAAAGAATTGGCCTTTTTTCTTTCTTGTTGTACACTTTCAAGCACTTTGTCCCCCAAACTTCCATCCTTACTCATCACACTACCCAAGTACATAAGTGCACCCACATTTCCCATTTCCTTACCATCCAACCTAACTGCACATTCATTGACTTCATTTCTCTCGAAGACCATAACTTTACTCTTCCAGACATTCACTTTTAGAGTTTGTTTCTTACACACTCTTCCAAACCCATTCACAAAGCCTTGCAGCTGCCCTTCATCATTACTTAACAATACATTATCATTTACAAACAACAAAGCAGGAAATTTCCAAACACTGCCCTCTCATTAGGGCCGCTCCAAAATCCACTGCTCAACCTTGTACCACTTTTATAACTCCATCCATATACAGATTGGACAACCATGGAGACATGACACATCCCTGTTTCAGTGCAACATTAAGACTGAAAAATTCACTCAGTTCACTATCCACACATATTTTAGCCTTAGCACCGTCATACATACTCTCCACAGCATTCAACAACTTCCCATTTACTCCATATATTCTTAGTATTTTCTGCATACTATGTCTATCCACTCTGTCATATGCTTTCTCCAAATCCATGAAGGCCACATATAACTTCTTTCCCTACTCTAGAAACTTT
This sequence comes from Birgus latro, assembly GCA_018397915.1. Classification (NCBI taxonomy): domain Eukaryota; kingdom Metazoa; phylum Arthropoda; class Malacostraca; order Decapoda; family Coenobitidae; genus Birgus; species Birgus latro. Next base: position 6,428 of record JAGKTI010012889.1, read on the forward strand.
TCCACTAAAGAACTAAGGATGAATTTCTGATCTACATAACCTCTTCCCTTCCTAAATCCTGCCTGTTCTTGTCCATCTAACTCCTCTGTTATTTCCCTAAGTCTGCCAACAAGTATCCTACCATATACTTTGCAGATAAGTATCCTACCATATACTTTGCCTGTTACACTAAGAAGACAAATGCTGCTGCTATTACCAAACACTTCTTTTTCCTCTTTTCCTTTGTACAGGAGAATAATTATACCTGACTTCCAATCCTGCGGGGCTCTACCTTCCTCCCAGGCCACACTGCACATCTTCAATATCAATTCTACTACTATCTCTCCCCCATGCATCATCATTTCCACACTCCTTCAGTTCCTTTGAGCTTTCCCCATTTTGACTTTCATTGCTTCCACTACTTCCATCCTACTGATCTCTTCCTCCCTTCTCACCACCCTCCTTCCTCCAGCCATTTATACATGCATTACTTTCATTCTCTACATTTAACAGTTCCTTAAAGTGTTCTCTCCATCTGCCCACTTTTTGTCCCTTCTTCACAATCAATCTACCATTTTTCTTTTATTCCTCTAATAACTTCTTTATCACCCTGTCTAACTCTCTACCTCCTTCCAGAACATTTTCTTACATTCCCTCTACTTTAACTCAGATTCCATCCAAATTCCTCATCCACTCTTTTTTTTATTCTCTTACTAATTCCTCTCCACACATCTCTCTTCCGTCTCTCAACTTCCTCCGTGCCTCTGCTTCTCATCCGGTCTATATGCTTTCTTCTTTTGCGCCACAGCTCTTCATTCCATCATGCTCTTCCTTGCACCCTTTTATCTTCAGTTCACCCTGCACACCACTTCACATGCTGCACAGATATCTTCTGTGAAAATCTTGCACACACCTTCACCCTCCCTCATCTGCTTCAAATCATATTTACCCAATCGCTCCTCCACTTCTCTCTTCTATTCCATTCTCTTGCAACCTTCCTACCTTCTTGTATGGACTACTTCCTGTCCTTCCTTCCTCCTATTCCTCCACTGCGTTTGAACCATGACTTTCTCCACCACGATTCACTCCCCCAACTTCTGTATGCATTTTTATCCATAACATATAATTTTAAGCGTAATTTAAGTGTAATATAAGTTAGTATAAGTGTAATATAAGATAGAATAAGTATAGTATAAGTTAGTGTATGTGTAATATAAGTGTAACCTTGAACCCTACATATTTTTGTTTTCTCTACGCAGTGCAATGGTTAACCGTTAAATTCTATATTCAGATTTAATCTCTGTTACTATTCATAGTGTGAGTGAGACTCTATTAATAGAAAAACTGAGTCGAGCAACTATGAAAATATGATTGACTTTGTACAAATGGGCCAGCAGTTTCCCACCGGTCATACATAACATCGTAATCTTAGCCAGGGTTTAATTGTCGTGAATGTCTGTATGCGTACGCTAACCCAGGGATTTGGTATGTCATTGTAAATGATATTCCCCTTTTGTACTATGTAGTAACGAATTGACGCTTATCTAAATCCTAATTGTTGGTAATAGTCATTTGTAATCGCGAAACTTGCATTATTGGCCTTGCGTCGAAAGTCATAAAACCAGCATGGCGATAAGTTGTTCAAATACTCATTCATTTTGGCTTTGGTATAATTATAGATCCCGTATGCTTGTCACAAAATTTTAAGCATCGTATGTCAACCCATCCGTGTGGGTCGAGCGTAAACATATTTTTCATGTCCCTTGGAAGTTGTTGTAAAGACACTAATGTTGCAGAGTGATCAGTCGAAGTCGTAGCCAGTTCCCGAGATTAGAACAACCGAGGCTAACCCAGGGATTTGTATGTCATTGTAAATGATATTCCCCTTTTGTTCTATGTAGTAATGAATTGATGATTATCTAAATCCTAATGGTTGGTAATAGTCATTTGTAATCGCGAAACTTGCATTATTGGCCTTGCGTCGCAAGTCATAAAACCAGCATGGCGATAAGTTGTTCAAATACTCATTCATTTTGGCTTCGGTATAATTATACATCCCATATGCTTGTCACAAAATTTTAAGCATCGTAAGTCAACCCATCCGTGTGGGTCGAGTGTAAACATATTTTTCGTTTCCCTTGGTAGTTGTTGTAAAGACACTAATGTTGCAGAGTGATCAGTCAAAGTCGTAGCCAGTTCCCGAGATTAGAACAACCGAGGCTATATAAGATTACGAGTGGCATATAGAAGCGTCATTCCCCGTCGCTCTCCTATTATTGCAGGTTAGTGTCCGCATGCTAGAAATTCCCCTTCCCCCCCCCACCTCTTTATTCCTAAAATGTAAATTCTCTTATATAGTAATAAATTAACCTATTAATATCTCCCCCCCCAACTCCTTTCGTATCATTGTCACTCCCCATTGCTCTCGTATTATTGCAGATTGTCACTACCACTTCGTTTCGTCTGCCAAACCAGTGTTGAAGCTGCTCGGCTCACTCTGACTCCCTAACGCCCGCTTACACTGAAATCCCCCCCCCCCCCTTTTCAGATTCATGTAATCCGAGCGTGAGCTAGCTGTTCCACTAATATATTCTATCTTCTTGTATACTGTGTTTATTTAGATAGGATTTTGAGCCTGCGTATATTTAGCCTTAGAAGACTATTGGAAATTTATCCCATTTTTGAGTGTTGATACTTCTATATAGTTCCTCTCTGAATACTGTATTAATTTCTGTGTGATCACCAAGTTAAATTACAAATTCGGGCTCAGAGGTATACTATGTGGTGGTAATATATCAGTGTCACTTCCTGAGGAGTCCACTCGAGGCCACGGGATTGCTAGGTTCATGTGTGGCAGTATCGTCTTGAATATTAATCTAATGTGTGAAGAGTCATGTTCCCGGAGGTCAGAAATCTAGTGTATTAGTGACATTTTATGTGTTGATTCAGTAGAGAAGGTTATTGGATTCATGGATATATATATCGATTGGAGTCTCCACACAATTCAATATATTAGTGAGTGATAAAATCATCCTGAGTATTACCCAAATGTGAAGGACACTTATTAATGTGTGAAAATATCAATCTGAGTATCTGTGTAATTGTGAAGGACACTTAGTTAGTGTATGATAATACCATTCTGAGAATATTCTGTTCATCTGTATATTAGTGTACGATAATCTCATTCTAAGTATTTATTCAGTTGGGAAATTTCGTACTCATGTTTATCTGCTTCTTTCAAATTTTGACTTACTACTTACTGGGGAAGTACTATACTCTTAAAATTATTAATCCTAACTATACTTAATCTGCCTAGTGATATCCTCAGTGCAAAGAGGAATTTATCTTTCAGTTCCTAGTAATTCATAGTCTGCAGAGCATTTTGTGTGTGTGTGTGTGTGTGTGTGTGTGTTTATCATCAGTAAATATGAGGTTAAGTCTCTTTGAGTTTGAGTTGTACCATCCCCTAAGGAGAATTAATCGTGAGATTGAGTGGCCCACAAGGTGTGCTAATATCTTATTACTCACGCGCTCTTTAACCCCTACACCGCGGGATTGTCGGAGGCGCACCGGGCCATTCCCGCGGGGATATTTGCGCTTCGACTGAATTTTTAAAAATATTTGCCAAAAATTAGTTATTAGTCCTAGAATATTATAATTGCATATGCATATGGCACATACCTTCAGCTTTCTCCTGGGATGTTTTTTTTTAGCACTCGTCGACTACCATAGGACTTGTGGAGACTTCTGACGTTGGGTAACTAAGTCTCCACTTTACACTTCCCGACATCCCTTAATCTGAATACCACTGCCAGATATTATCACTAGAAACACTATTCAATGATTTCCAAGTAGTTTGGAATCCATACTAAAAAAAAAAAAAAAACTGTGAAAGCAATGTAAAATACGAGTGCGTACGAGCCTCCCACTCGCGCTAATTCGCCGCTGGTATTCTGTCATTTCTTACTCATATACACACTCATACTTTATTATTTCTAGTACTTTATTACACTTATATATATCTACATTCCTTTACGCTTCTCACACAATGTTTAGTAGGGGTAGAGGTCACAGGGCCTTTTGAAATAGGCGCAAAAGCAGCAGAAATGGAGGGGCGTCATTTCACCATGAAGGGCGAGAGCAAACTGGCTGTATCTCGGTAGCCAAGAGTTGAAAATGTCAGCTGCTAATGTATATGCTAAGAAATAAGTCGTAGGAAATCTAGACAATACATAATAAATTAGGTAGTTCCAGGTGAATATAAATATCACTTAGGCTTCTCCCTTCCTTTCTTATAAACATTTATATTACGAGAGTAGCTCATACGGCATATTTCACGGGAAAAAAAAGCAGGGGAAATTAGCGAACAAGTGCAGGTTGGATGTTGCCAAGTGATAATTAGCCAATTCCAAGTGTATGGCACTATCAATTACCATATTTATATATATATTATTTTGTATAAGAATAGGGCATAGGGCTCATTTCAATGGATGAAAACAGTGGAAAAATCCGGGGAAGATTTACTTAGCACAAAGCGGCTGAGCAGACGACATGATAGGGTAATGGAGGGGAGGTAGGGAGGGGAGTCTAGAATGGGAGAAAATGGTTAAACTGTCAACACTGGATGGGAGTACTGATGACATTAGCAGCTCTGACTATTGCTGGACATTGGAAGTGCTGATAGATGATACAAGTCACCTCCTGAAAGCCCGGGGGAATTAAAAATAACATGGAGTCAATCAAGTGACGCCCCGCGATATGATCCATTGCACCCAACCATCACAGAAGTGACGACACGCAGTTAAGGGGTTAATAAGACCTCACTACCCTATTTCTCCTAATCTCAGAAGCATTAAAAATTCCTCACCAATTTTCCTGGTCAGATAAATTCCCAGTATTGTACTGGGTGGTGGCAGCATACTCTCTAAATATCTGATCATTTAGGTAAGTGAAGGACTCGTTAACACTGGTGATAACAGTGATCGTTAATTTCTCAATATTAATACATTTCCAAAAAATTTTCATCATTACACTGGTGGCTGGAGCAGTGGGATCTGTTAGACTGGCTTCAGCAAATTTCCCATCAAATCATAAGAGCCAAAATTTTGAGGTCTACACTCATTGTCATCCACACACGTAATCAATTGTTGCCTTCCGTTCACTCCGTTCACCATCCACTCTTCTCATCACTCACCACTTTTACCTGTGAATCATTTTGTGCCTAAAGATGGTATGGGCTATCACCAACCCCTTCCCCACACAAGTGTCTACTAAAGCACTGCCATTCTCGTACACTTCTCAGGCCTGGAAGTTGCGAGTATTTTACTCGCCATGGTGAGTAAATAAATTACATGGTGGGTAAAAATTATTTCTCACTCACCAGTGGTGAGTTGAAGTTTTATATATAAAATTTTAATAAAATTTGTTTCTTTAACCACTACTTCATATTAAGAATCATCATGATAAAAATATATTAAAAAAATAATTAACCCTTTCGTGCACGGGACCGCAATTTGCGTTTCATGTGGTATGGTGTGAGGACCTCAAATCACGTGAAAATGCAGAAAAAAAAATTAACCAAAAAATAAATTTTTGGTCGATTTGCGTCAAATTTTGTAGCGTTCTAGCAGCCACGTGTCTCTCCCGAGGTAAGACCTTGGCAACACTGCAATGGCTCATATGTGCCTGTACGTAGTGATAGAATCTCAGTGCTCCACTAGCAGCCAGACAGCAGGGTCGTGCTGTGTTGCATTGTCCCTTTAAATCTGCCATTTTCCCCCTCCCACCCGAGGCTGAAGCCATTATTTAAATATTGTGATTGTACAGTGTTTTTGACTATACTGTGAAGTGATTGTGTCTATTGAACATAGATATATTGTTTGTAAAGCATTGGGGCCCGTTATCAGCCATTAGGCCTAGAGGCAGGAGTCTGGTTTGTTATAGCGGGGTTTCCACTCACCCTGCCCGTATGTGATGTACTTTACCCTTATAGTGAAGCCATTACTTATGTCTGTGAAACATATAGTGCCTGGATTAGTGAAATAACTGACCTACCATAGCAGGCATCATGTTATGCCATAGAGATACATAGACATATGCATCAGTTGCTAAGGGAGCAGGTGCTCTCGTACGCCATACAGTAAGGAAAGGAATAACAGAGGAGGCTGGGATGGAATCATGTGATAATGTTTTATATTGCATATGGTTCAGTGTGAAATATACATATAAAATAGTGCAGCGAGTGTTCACCGAGAAATATTGCGTGCATTGACTGACAGCGGAAAGTTATGTAATGATCAGAGAAGAAAATATGCCACACAGCGACACATATATGACATTATATATGTATGTCATGCAGCGAATGTTCGTGGAGAAATCTATTGTGTGCATCGCATGTGTTAGGCAAACGTGGTGCAAGGAACAGAGAATACGCCACACACACACACATACACACACACATGCATACACACACACACACACCGCTCGCTGGCGCAGTGGTAGCGTTCTCGCTTGCCATCTGGTAGACGGGAGTTCGCGCCTCGCTCAGGTTGCGAAAAGTTTCACTGATGAAGTGGGTGGTTACTGTCCCCCTTGAGCAAGGGGATGGGTGTGTGCATGTGTGAAGGTCACAGCCTTGCCCATAGATCAGATTATATGAGCTCTCAGCTCCCTTCCTGGAGGGTAAAAGCTGACGATCACTACCATTAAGTGATCCTGACCGACCCGGTGAGTTACACACACACACACACACACACACACACACACACACACACACACACACACACA
>JAGKTI010012889.1:13592-23885 GCA_018397915.1 Birgus latro
CACACACACACACACACTCACGCACCCACACACACACAAGCTCACACACTACCTAACTCATCTTGAATTCAATTCCTTCAAGTTCCTGCCAGCAGCTCAACACCTCTGGAGCAAGTGAGTTATCCATATTTTGTTGATTTGTATATTGACCTATTTCTACATTTCTATATTTTTTTCACAAATAAGTTGTCACGAATTTTCTACATCGTGAAATTATTTATCGTAAATTGTGACCGAGTGATTTGTAGGAATGATGAATAGTTCTGAAGTCCGTGAGAATTTGCCATTCTCTCAACCGTCCACTCGCGTACTTATATTTGCATCAAATTTTGAAAACTTTCGTCATTCTTTCGCGAGTGATTGTCTTTACGTACAGACAGTGCATTCCTCTGAGCGATAATTTCTGAACTGTCATTTCTTTGCACTTGCCTCCCTAGCCGTTAGGTGGCCACGCCCTTTTCACTCAATGCCTCTGTTTAGATCAAGCATCGAGTTAGTCATCCAATTGACAGTCTCGGAGTGTGGATGTGCTGTGCGCAAAGCTCGAGCGGGTCTCTTTTCTTAGCGATCTCAAAAGTTCCGGCTGTATCGGCGTGAATTCCCGAAGCTCCCACCAGCCTGGTGATCGACTGTATTAGCGGCGGTCTTATTACTGATTAGTATTTCTTTTGTTTTTCCTTGGTTTAAGGTTCTTTAGTTATTTAGCTCAGTGCTTTATTTAGCTATTTGTCTGAGTGCTTGAGTGAGTGCATTTCCCTTTCTTTGATTTTGAATTGATTCATGTTAACATAAATTTATTTTCTTGTAATTAATAAATTTACAGTTCGTTTTCTTGAGCTTTGTTAAATGTAACAGTCGTGTTTGATTTCCCCACATATTTAGTACACTTTTGCTACTCCAAGTTAGCACAACTCCTTATATTAATCACAACTGGTACTTAGGCCAGCTCTTCGTATTAATTCTTAAATTCGTTGTGCCAGCTAGGAGTTTGGCTCAGCCATGATCCTGTTTATTATTATTATTATTATTATTATTTGAATGTTAAGGGGAGAAACTAACTTTCTCAGAGGCCAACAGTACAGTAGTACACCTTCTTGAGCGTTTAGTCTCTGCTGTGTACTGTTGAGAAAGTTTATAAATTCTCGACTCCAGAAAATTGGCGAAGTAAGCCAGCATAAAAGTGAAATCGCTACTTGATTTCACGAGTTGATTCTCTCGTGATAATCGACTCGATAGTTATTCCTAGCATTCACAGCTACATTTTCATTTTTCCCCTGACATAAGTATTGTTTTTTACATATACACATATCAGATGGAAGAAAGTTCAGCTTCAGTATCAGTACCTAACAAGAAGACTAGTGGTCATGTCGAGTTTCTGAAAGCACTATCAAAGAGCTTATGATATTTCACATGTTTAATTTGAGTAAAAAAAATAAATAAATAAAACCTAACGAGCGAAAACATGTAAGTATTCGTGAGGCAGGGAAATTGAGCGTTTTTATCTCGCTTGCGGGTGAGGAAGAGTATTCTATCTTTGTCGTGCATTTACTCCAAAATTATTGAACGTATCGATTTCCTGTAAGAACCATGATGAAGATCAGTGAATTCTACGTATGTGCAGGACATAACTATGTAATTTCGCTAATGAAAAGTTGTTGTTACATAGGCGGTTATTGTGCGTGCATGATGAAAGTGCACCACAGCCGCGAGTACCCTCTAGTTTTTTGCAATTTACTCGGAAACCATGAGGCATATCAACACCAAAAGGTATCAGGAGAAAGCTTATGAAATTCTACATAAGATTATGTAATAAAAACATAGGTGTGCAAGAAAACTTCTGCAGTATACCTCCCTGAACAAAAATCAATTTTTTTTAAACAAAAATGGCTCATAGTTTTTGGCTATTTTCTCAAAAACTACAAATTGCATCACAACTGGACACACCTCATTAGGAAGCCAATGAAATTCTCTATCAAAACTTATAATAAAGTTTTTCTGTATGACGGAAAACACTCGAACGACAATGTTGGGCAGTGAGATCGTTCCGAAATGTTTATTCACGGCGGCCTAATGTACTTTTCTTTGAATTTTTCTGGTTTTCCTTTTGGCTTCTCAGCTAGAACAAACATCAGCGAATAAGATTATGTGAGTTTCAGGGCAATATTTAGAGGTTTGGGTGGCGAAAATAAGGCAAGAATATGTGCAATTTGCGTCACACGGGCGGCCTGGTGGCAGGCGCGGGCAAGTAAAATCGTGAGCCGTGAAACTTAATAAAACTTGTGGTGAGCGAAAGGGTTAATAATCTGGCAACTCTATTATTAAAAACAGCTTGGCATAACAGTTGCTAGACGCTGTCTCTCACTCACTGATTACATGATTACATGATCAATGTTGCTGTAGTCAGCTGACAAGAAGGAGCAGCATCGCTTGCTTCCGACATGAACCGTATGAAACCCTTGCCGTCAACTTCAATCTTGTTGCCTCCCCGAAAAAAGCATCACAGGGAACTTTTCTTCCAAAATGGAAGAAAGAGCTTACATGGCATATGCATAATGAAAACGAAAAGAAAATTGAATGTTCCATTGGCATGAAAAATTCAACTGCAGCTGGCAAAATGGATTTTGTAACTGGATCTCAGAATTAAAAAAAAAAATATATATATATATAGTTTACCATGGCAAGAGCAAGAAGCACATTGAACTGCATGATGCTGAATTAAGTCACCAAGGTCAAGGAAACATAGACAAGACATTCCAATGTCAGCAAAAGAAGGAAGAAGATAAGGATTCTGAAGATTTGAAGATGAAAATTACCATTGCATACATGCTGGCAAAGGAAGAACTTCCATTCACTAAATTTTTACCCATTATTGAAGTAAGAAAAAAAAATATAATGGTGTGCCCATCACAACCACTGGTGCACACGATTGCACAGACAATAGAGGTTCGTTAAGCAATAAATAAATATGGAATTTGTATACGGTACACAAATTCCATATTTATGTTTATATACAAGCATATCTATTATTTATTTTCATCCTGGGCTACAATAAATAACTTGCAAGCTGACATATTATTCGTTAATTTTCCTCTGGCTAGTAAAAATTTTTCTTGGCTGGTAAAATTTTTTAAGTACTCGCCAGTGGCTGGTAAGGTAAACTGTCGACTTTCAGGCCTGCTTCTGCAGGCACACCCAACTCGCCAACTACTCTATCCACCTTCACATTCCTTACTTTTCCATTCATAACTCCAATCAAAAACACTCTCTCATTCCTCTCAAACTTTTCCATGCAGGCTTTCACATTTGCCCAGAGCTCTTCTTTCACTCTGCTTGCACAATCCTGCAATGATGCACACAAACAATTGCTCATGTTCGTATTCCCACTTTCAATCTTACCCACACAATTCTTGAACCAACTGATCCATGCTCTCTTATATTCTCCTTCCATCTCATGCACACAATAATACATACACCCTCTTTTGCCCTCTCATTCTCACCTGCTCCCTAGCATATACCCCATCCATATTCTCACTCTCTCATCTCTCCAGTTTAATTTAAACCACGTTTGTCCACTTTTGCATCCCCAAGCACCTGGACACTCTCTCTCTTTCACTTCATCATTCATACCCCTTACATTCATTTTTTGCAATCTGTGCCATGTCCTTTGTCCAGTCCTTGGTCATGACCTGTTGGTCTGCCCTGTTTTGAGGCTTCTTGTTTGTATTTTTAGTTGTTTTACAGGGAGGGGCACTAACCCTCTGCCAACCCACTTGCTGACATGTAAGGAACACATGTTGGTTGGTTAGGTTATCACTTTCAATTAGTCCGTCCCTAAAGACTGCATTTTTCTGAAGCTATCTTCCCCACCCAGCCACAATAGGAGCGTTTGCGTGCCTGGAGAAATGCCAGATGTTACCAATATTTTAAATTTTCAGATGGAAAAAAAAAATTACATGTCGGGTAATAACTGAATGTTCTTTTTCATGCATCTTACATATTGTAAAAATATATAAATATTCTATATCTTCTTTTTAAAACGGTACTGTGTCATTGCATGAAAAAAAAAAATCCACAATGGTTGCAGCCTAATCTGCGAGAACTTTTGCGATGTGCATACGAGGTTTTGATAAGTGCTATTCTGGAGAGTGTTGTACGACAATCTTAAGACCTGACACCAGCAAACTGGAGTCTGCCCCAGCACAGGTGTTGGCCAATCAAGGAGCAGAAGGTTTCTCGATTTAAACCCAAGAAACCAATCACAGTACACCAGACTATGACGTCATAGTGGTAGCAGACGATGTTTCCACACCGCCAGTAGATTAATTTCCACGACGGTATTGAAGCAGTGGAGGACCACCAAAATATTATGTAGCTATAGAAGAAAGGTAGTGAACTTCTCAGTGGAAGAAATAAATGCGCTGATTCATAATTTTTTCGACATAGTGTCATGTAGGCTATCACCGTATTTTAGATGAGTTTCTTATTTACATTGGCTTGTTTAATCGAATTTTTGTGAACATTATATCAGTAGGCTGTAACTTGTTTGCAGGAAGGCTATATTGGCCGACAATGCTAGCTTTACCACTTATATCAAAGTAGTACTTGCTCCGATAAAGTATATTGGCATTGTCTACGACGGTCCTCTGCCACTTGTACTTATTTTTTGTAGAATCGCAACAGTTGTATGCACTTAGGGATTAATTGATGCGTGATTTAATTCTAAGGATTTGGGGGATTTTTGATCTACAAAATTTCTAAAAATAGAAGAGTTATAAGGCTTACGATGTACTTAGGGCTGCCTCCCACATGGCGCAACTCTAAGAGGAGAACTGACAACGCAGCATAGGGTTTGCGCTCGTTTTTAAGGGCTCCAGAATGTCGCCATGCAGAGGACGCCCCCTTGTTTACTTACTGCCACCCTCTGACGGGCTCTCCACCCCGAGCCCGTGCCACACCAGTGTGGCGAATCTTTAAAAAAAAAAAAAAAAAAAAAAAAAAAAAATGCCATAAGTTGCTCTTACGCCCAAAGATGGCGGATTTGCGAGGATTTTTGAGCTTTCAGAATCCGCCCCCTGGTTAGCACATGCATAGAAATATATATGTATATTTTAACCAATAACAGAAGCTTGTTATAACTGATACTGACAAATTAAACTCCCTATGAGTAAAACTTAATTCACTTCAAGAATGCATGTCGATATTTAGATGCTGCCTCCGGTAAAACAAGTTTTCCAAAGCAAACCAAAACAGCAGTCTTCACTTACTGATCTACTCGATCAGCTGATGTGTGTATGCTTGCTTCGTGCGTCTGGCAGCGCTAAGCTTCGATATGCCCTAACATTTTAAGTCTAATAAATATTAACCTATGGATAGACCATATGTGCCATTTTTTGTATTTGTCAGATTATATACAAATGTCAATATTCATACACCTTTTTTACTTCTTACAGTCCAAAAACCGTCTTATTAAATAAGCAGATATTGTTCTAACCTTATTAGGGAAGAATATATAAATATACTATTTTTTGGGACAATATTTTTGGTGAAATAGCATAAGTAAGAGTGATCTACATTTTTAAAGCTATTTCCTTAACTAATATTGTAATTATTGATCAGAAAAATAACTGAAGTTTAACTAAGACCCCCCGCAGAAACGAAAACGAGACATAGTTTCTGGTGGCGTCTGGCAGATTTTTCACTCCGTGTGAATGCTCCTATTTAGGGTCAATTTTTCTGCTTTTACCAAGGTAAAAAAAAATTCATATGGCTTTGAAGAGCTTGAATTTGCACACCTGAATATGCCAATCTCAGTCCCTCAGGCCTAATGGTTACTGCAAAACTGCCCGTCAAAGATTATAAAAGTCCCCCCTCACAGAAAGAAAACAGGAAAACATCGAGGGAACTAATTTTTGCTTGAGAATCTTACCAAAATCAATGAAATCAATGTAAAATATGCTTTTATTAATGAAAGTAGGTGCAGACTCTGCATGTTATAAAAAAAAAAAAAAAAAAAAAGGAAAATTTGGGGAAAAACTAATTTTCGGTATAGAACCTCACCAAAATCAATGAAATCAGTGTAAAATATTATCACCCTCATAAAAAAAATAAAAAAAACTGCCTAAGTCATTTTTTCTACTTTTCGGGAAGTCAAAAAAAAAGTCTAATTTTCTTAATTTCCATATGAATTTAATATTTATCTACTCACACCCTAGACCTGACAAAAGCAGCTATACCAATAGGTGCGCCACGTGATGAAGAATTGATTCAGGCAAAAATCCAGGAATCGCCGAAAAATTACTTAGGCAGTTGTTTTATGAGGGTGACGATATGTTTCCACGATGAAACTAGGTGAAGGAGTAAGCATGAGAGCTAAAAAAAAAAAAAAAAATGGAAAACAAATGTTTGGTGAGGTACACAGACACAGGCTGATCATGGCAGGAAATATACAGTCATATTCAGGACAAAGGACAGGGAGGGAGGAAGGTAGAGGTGCGGTCCCGGCCTTTGATAGGGGTGATGAGGGACGAAACACACCTCCATTGCGAGAGTGGTGGTGTGGGGGATATTATGGTGGTAGGAGACAAACACGTGATCATAGCTGGGAAATTGGTGTGTGAAGTGGGGGGGTGAAGGTGGGGGAGGGGGGGAGCAGGCATGAGACACCCTCAACATGATGTAGATGTGGTATTGGTGAGCAGTTTGGGTGGGAGGGGACAGAACAGGCTGTATCCAATCAGCCAAGGGGAGGTGGAGAAGTGATTGGGGGGGGTCCCCCCCACAGACCTTGTGAGGGGATGGAATCTTCCTTCCCACCACCTCATCCCTTAGTTTCGATTGGGTAGGAAACTTTTACGTCATAAAAGGGGCTGGCTTAGTGCTCAGCAGTTTTTGACAGACCTTGTATGATTGTCAGTCATAGGACTCAATGTGACAGACTTGCTGCATTAATTAGAAATGAGCAAAGCGACTTTGTGTAGTCATAGGGTAGTGTTTGAGAGAGCAGATAGAGGAGAAGAACAGGTTTCAGCTGGTATGGCGCTTTGCCTCTTGTGGCATGCAGGGCCTCATTTGTTTTTCACAGGCAAAATAAAGACATACAGGAAAGATGTCATATAAAAAGAGCTTCGGCCCTAGGCCTAAGCCGCCCTCAGACATAACATATGTCTATCTAAGAAAAGACCATTTGAAATTTATTTGCTAAAACCTCGGAAAAAAACACATTTGGTTTCTGAGGCTAGCCTATTCAAAATTTATTTGCAATAATTTGGACACCCTCATAACTCAGGCGGCCTTCCCGTCTCCCCCCCACCTCCCATAGTCTGAGTTAGTGGAGTTCTAACGTATACAGTATACTCTTTTTTTTTTTTCTTAAATGTTATTAATGACCAGTTACTCCCTCTTCTGTCTTTCTTCCTTCATTCTTTCCTCTTCCTTCTGCCTATGGGTGACTCTACACTGAGTGACAAGCCTAATGGGTTCCTGTACACCATGAAACCACTTGGTATGCTGGGTGTTAACCATATAACCAAATTATGGGGCCTGGTGGTTTAGTGAGTAATTAAAGCGTTCCAGTCGGATTGAGCCAGTGTAGATTTATATCCAAGGGATGGTTGGGGTTTATTGCTCATGTAATGCCACTCAGGGATGAGTGAGGCTGGTCACTCTCATCTTAAATATCAGGACCTACTTGCCTAGCCCCAGGTTCCTACGCTCCTTATGGGGCAACATACGATTGGATGGTGGATGGATGGATGGATAGTATACAGAAAGAGGGTATATTGTAAAAAAGGGTTATGCAAATTTCCAGGTCAGCATCTACTATACTATACCTGTAGAGATAGGAAATTTATATTTTACTTGCTTCTATAAAGGTTTGTCGAAATCTAAGCACTGTCCTCAAGAGAGTTATCTTGTGAAGTATGTGTTAATATTCTGGACTTAATACTGCAAATTACAGGAAGCTAATCATTAAATACAGAAAAATGGGTTCAATTTATACGACTGAAAAATATAATAATACAGTGTGGTCATTCCTCTGCATGCACATATCCATATGCAGGGTAACTATAACTGCAGATAGGAACAGCATATACCATACATGGAAAAAGTATTCAAAATACATGGTTCCATATTAATTGGGACAATGGCCTGGGAGATGCGATACCTTAAATCACTGAATTATTGCTGTAAACCTCTTTAATGTCACTGTCTTATAACTGCATAACTATACAGTATGCTATGCCCTTAGGATGCATACAGTATCATTTATTTTTTCCCACTTTATTGCTTTAAATCACTTTAATTGAACTGGCTTATGTTTGCTTTTTCTTACATAGTAAACTATGCCCTTAGGAAGCATATCAGTAGTCTAGTTGGGTCATAGAGGGTTTTTAGTAGGCAAGTTGGAGTTTGGTTTGAGCTTTGGTTAACACATTAAATTTATTATAATGGGTTAAGGGCTTCATACATATACTGCCTTGGCTGACACATTAATAATGTACAGGGAGGGATGACAGTATACCATGCAGCAAAATAACCCTCGCCTGTTGTATTCTTGAATCATATCAGTACATTGTAAATTGAGAAAAAATTTCATACCATTGTCACAGGCAGTGATATGCAGTACTATGGTAGGTATCTGTTTGCATACTAGGGGCCTGTATGATTCCAAACTGGAGAAATTTCCCCAGGTTTAATCGTACACTTTGTGCTGCTGACTAGTGTCAATGCCACCAGGAGTTTGAGCCTGGTGGCTTGTATGACACTGAACAGTGCTTCCAGCACTGAAAGGATTAAGGGATTTCATTTTCCTCATAGTGCTGCATCTGTATATGAAACTCTACACATAATACTGTACCTTAAAATCCCTCGTAATACTTAAGATTTTGGTTTTAAAAAATATATATATATATATTGGCCTGAAATATGAATGAGGGAGGAAATAAAGGAACAAATTACTAACTGTATCTTTAAATATTTATACATATTTATATGTTTAATACAAAGTTCAGAAACTAATTATAGTAATACAGAAATTGGAGTGTTTCGAAAACTGAGCATTTACTTAACTGGACTGAAAAATGTAATAATGAAAAAACTAACAACACTGCACCCCAACACTGCAAAATGTTCATATTACTGATTAGTATTTGGTAATTTGAGAAAATATGCTAATTTTTCAGTAAGATTTGTTCTGAGCTAGCAATAAAATATGGGCCACTTTAACCCCTTCAACTGAGAACATCTTTTTCATATTATTCTAGTTAATGTCAATCCTATAACTTAGATGGAATTCCTCCCTCCCTCCCACTTAATGAGAAAATTAATGGTGGCTATATCTAAACCCATCAGGGTGAACACTCTATCTAAAGCTTCAATAAATTTGTCTGAGGATAGCATGAATAAAAAGAAAAGATTTCACAGTAGCAAAGAGGTTAAAAACAAATCAGTACAAAAACTTGTACTGACTTGAATACATATAACACCCATATCTAAATCATTTAAAGTATTCTGTAAAACTCAAATGCTGGGTCACAATACTGAAATATGAATACTTTACACGCAATTCCCTCGTCATGTTAATTTCTGTAAATTGTGTCCTTAAATTTGCCAAATATCATGTAAGTAATTATGCAAAATACTTTACTTCAGTAAAGATCATCAACCATGTATCAAAAAAGGCATAACTGTTTAGCAATCACTGGGTGCTAATATTATTTGGCCATTATTGGAGACTGACAATAAATCTTTTAATAAAATAAATAACACTACAAGAATACTGTATTAATAAACATTTTTTACTTGACTAAGGAAGAGAAGCCAATAATGGTAATGCTGGCCTGCAAAGAAAGAACTGCAAATAGAAGAAAATAAATTAAGTAGTACAGATATGGCTTCAACTCCAAACAAGAACGTTACCTTAAGTTATCACTATCATCAAGTATACAGTATAAAATATCAAAATATTTGATTTGCAGCTGTGGGACTGAAACTCATCAAGGTTTATTGCCTTGAACAATCACATATTGCTATAGTATGGAATACGAAATATAGGACCACTTCCTACTTCTGTACTTTTGAAAGGTTTTACAGTACTTTACAACTAATCTACATGCATACCATACCGTAATCATGTCAGAAGTATGTGGGGGAAAAAAGTCACTACATGGTATGACAATATACAAATTAGAGCAATAAAAACTCGTATTACCTACACCTGAAATTAACAGTTATTTATGCCAAGTAAGAATGAACTAGTTCAAAATACTTTCAGATTATCAAAATTGTAGTACA